>JABFPN010002116.1:0-24023 GCA_022817305.1 Leptoteleia sp. ZL-2020
GTATGAAAGCTTAGCATTAAGTATGCGAAAAGGAAACATAATTATATAAAGTAGTGTAATATATGTGCTAAGTTTTCATATATTTAATTTGAAAATTTCTTATACACTACATATAGTTTCAGTTTCCTATTTATATACGAAAACTTAACATATTTTTTTTCTCAGTGTAAATATTGAACAACACTTTTGAGATTTTCAGACTTTATAGAATTTAATATTAAATAAGCAATCAAGACAAACAGGTGTTATTCAGTTGTTATAAATATTTATTTTAAATTAAAAAGAAACTAAAAAAACTGTTTTTTAATATACATAACATTTATCAATAATGATCTTCGCTTTCCTTATTTTGATATTATGCATAGAATCTTAAACCTTAATTATGTGTTTAAAATATTCTATTGCTTTGAATTACTGGTTTATTTAAATTTTAAAGATGACTGTAGTAAAATAATTTGTGCGGCATTTGTGTGCCCATAAAGACATAACTTATAACCAAAATGCATCCCTTAAAAGGTACGTAGCGTACCACACTTAAACCGGCTCTATAATTTCGCAAGAACGGGAGATGAAAATCAGGGGCGTGACACCGCCGGGGAATATGGGTTTATTGACTTGATCTGCATTTCATGGGGTGCAATTTTTTTTCCTCTCTCTCTCTCTCTCTCTGCGCCGTCGCGCATTATAGGCGATTTTTGTTCCCTCCCGGGAAGATTAATGTTGAATAATTTGTCCGCGCTGCAACCGAAACGCATTAAACCACGTGGGCTCGCGTGCGCAATCCGTTGCTTTTAGCCGCAAAACCGGGACAGCGATTTTTCAAGCCAATTCCCCGGCGTTGAATTGCGCGCAACCGAAATTTACATATCATTATAAATATATTTTTCATCGACCCGAAACGCCGGCGCCGGCACAAAAGCTGCCTTATAAAAATGTAAACGTGTTTTGCGTCACGTGCATAAAATGTTATAAGACAAAGTCACTCAGCGCGCCGTAGTAAATTCAACGCCATTATTTTTCAGCGAGCGTGCAGTACGCCGATGTGCCCGGGATGCTGCGCATTCAAATAAAACACCGCCGTGGTTCGACATTACAAATTGCCGTGCGTTACCGTACGGCGAAATCATTCTCTTCCTCAAAATGAAAACATCGAAATGACGTTTCCGATAAAACGATGCAAATTTTTTTTTTTTTATTTTTAGTACGCGACACCAAAAAATTGGGGAAATTTGCTTGCGCGTAAACAAGATTGCAAAATTCATTTCGATTGTTTCGAAAAGTCGGGTAATATTGAAAATAAATTCAATATAGTATTTCCGCTTCGATGTTTTCCCACGAATTTGTTCAATTAGATTCTAATCTTATTACAATTTTCGTGTAATAAGATTACGGATGGAACATTCATGCTGAAATAACTGAATTCTACTCGAGTGAACTAAACAATAAAGTTCGTGTAATCTTTATATTATCGATTAATATTTTGTTTCCACACGATGCTTTATTTGAAGTGAGCAAATAATGGTGAATAAATAATTTTTATTACATAATATTGTACGGGATATTTATAAATCAAAAAGAAACGTATAATATTAGCATTATAAACAATGTTTTTAATACTTGTGTAACTATCTTAAAAAATTTCAAAGTTATACAATGTAAATTTGTAATTAAATTACACATACTTCGTTTCTTTAGCTTTATATTCATGTTGGTTTATAGATTATTTAAGATAAAAATAAAGTGTACACAATATTTTATTTATAAAACAGAAACATTAAAAACCACTGTGCTATAGAAACCTTAATGGAAATTGACAAAATAAAAACAAAGTTTATTTATATTTTGTATTTTGAAAACGTTTCATTTTTCAGTGCCATTAAAGTACATTATTATAATTTTTAGTAACTTTAATGAAATTTTTCAATTTATAGCAATTTTATGGTATTTGGTAACTTTACCTATGTTGTAAAATTGGTTTTACATTAAAAGTTCTAGCACTGTAATTTGTACCTTTTTTCGCCACTGTATAAAGAAAAAATATCTTCGCACAGATTTCCCCGTATTTTTTACTTTTTTTTTATTTTTTTTTTTTCTTTCCTCTCTTTTGGGTCATCATTTTTCAATCAGAGGACTTTCTTTGTACGTGAAAATACGGCGACGTATCACCTAGGATCTCTTTCGAAGGACCGCGATGATGGATGATTTACATAGTTCCTGCATGTAATAGCTTACGGCGCGGAGGGGTCAACTCTCTTTCAATTTCCGAAGCCGTGTTCCGGGATGGCGCGCGGGGGCGCGTTTATTCCGCACACGTACCACAGGTTTATCTCGGGAATGAGGAAAAGCATCCGCTTGACATATTGGAATCGTTCCGGCTTCTGGCCGCCATTTATGCGACTCCTGCTTCCCATGGTTCGTCAGTCTTGTAACCCCCGTGTTACTTTTCGATGGCTCCCAACTATTTATCTATTTCTTTGCGTTGATATATATATATCGAAGTTATAAACGCGTGGGAACTCCTTAAAGTAACCAGGCCATAATTTATTAACGATAACGTATATAAAGAAAAAATTGGTAGGCAGATACCGGTTCGAGTGAATGTATAAAAACCAGCAAAAATCAATAAAACGTGATTAACTATGGTACCTGTACCTAATATGACGTACCTGAGCTATGCGGTTGTTTATAAATTTTAGGAAAGCTTTTTTTGAAATTGAAAACTAATGGCTGGTTTCAAACCAGAAATCAATTCTGAATATCAATTTAAAATAAGAGAACGTTTCAAGAATTTACGTGCGCACGGGGATGGTTTTAAACTAAAATACTGTATAGGCCATATTCACTCAATATGGCCCAACTTTTTTGATTACAGAATGCTGGAAAAATATAACGACTACACGAAAAAATATTAATTAAAAAACTGTTCATTTAAATATTGTAACTCAGAGACTGGATAAATGAAAACATCTTTGTTATACTTTGTCGGCTCAGTGCACTCTTCATGAACGTATAAATTACATATTTCACATTTACACGTGTCTTTCACAATATCTTCCAGGATTATGGCCTATGTACGGAAGTTGCAAAGAAAACAAACTGCAAGTACGCGTATGTAAAGTACAAACTAAGAGCTACAATAACACGAAATACTGTAATGTATGGGCTGATTATATATAGGAAGTAATAACATTCCTATAGTACGTTATGTTATTAGCAAAAAAGCACGTTTGCTTGCATATGCTCAGATTGTCAACAACTGAAAGCACAAACTGAGCAGTCATTTGCTGTAACAACTTGTAACTTTCTCGATTGAATACTGCTATCTATTGTTGGATTAGTTGTATAACTATTATACAAATTAAGAGTAGCCCATATTGGGTACAACTTGTAAAATATTTATAATAATTAAATTCAATAATGGATTTTTTGAACAAAATTTATTGTTCATTCTTTTTTATCAGTTGTTTATTAGTTAAAAAATTAGAAATGTTTCAATAATATTTGATAAAATAAATATAAATATATATATGTTTGCAATTCCTGCGCATTTTATTTCCGCACTTTCTCAAGGAAAGATAGGAAAGGGTTTATGGCCTTGAAATAACATCTGAGAGAAATATATGGAGTGGAAAAAGGTAAAATAAGCGAGGATTACGTTTTAAGGAGTTCCCACGCGTTTATAACAAAGGCGCCGTTAGTTTCGCCGGTAAACTTATCCGGAAACATGAAAAATTGGTTTTGATTGGAAATATGTGACGTTACAGAGCGAAAGCAAATTGTCCCCATTTACAACGAACATTGTTTTCAATAACTCCGGCGTGACCCGAGAAAAATTGCGCTAATTTCATACAAATGTTTTCCTATGATTCAATCGACATTTTCATCTAACTTTAAAAATACGACACATTCTTCTTACTACCCTTTCCATGTGAAAGTAAAAATAAAAGAGTGAAATATTAATCGTAAAATCAAAATTTGGCAAATCTTACTTCTCGAACCCTTTTCATCATTTTTAAATGATCGTCGACGTCTTATCATAAAAAATGTGCAGGTACATTTGATAAAATCGAAAAGTTACTATCTTAAAGTAGCAAAAAGTATCAATAAGCGAACAACTATTGTAAACTTTCAAACAATAATTGTCGACAAACTCATGCTTTTGCTAATACTTGAAAAAATTTGCAAAATTTTCAAGTATACGACCAGTTTACTAACAATGTCGGTAATTTTTATTAAATCTTTTCTCTCCGCGTCAGAGGAGCATAGAATTAAATTTCATTGAAACCCGATAACCCCTCGGAAAGTCGTAAAATAACCCTTAACAGACTCTAAATGCAAAGAAATATTGACCCCGTTATGTTACGTAGTTTCGGGGACGAGAATAATGGTATTGCGAGCGACACCAAACATGTGCAATGCCGCATATAAATGAGGCATAAAGAGAGCAAAGGGTTATTCGTAATATATGAAAATTCGGATCGCTCCTGGAAGCCGCTATATGTTTCACAATGCGACGTGCAATTCGATAGAAAAAAAGACGACACAATGTACGGGCGCAAAAAAGTATAACACGATAACTGAACTGACGATAAAAAGACTTGTTAAAAGCGAAATGAAAAAATGCCGTTCTACCGACTAACAAATGAAGAACGCTTTTTTCGAACTTTTCATGTGTATATATATATATATATATACATATATATATATTTTTGTTTCCTTCTCAGCTATAGATTTTTGAATGAAATTTTCGATAGTTTGACATTTTTTGTATTCGAAATTCTGTTTCTCTTTTTATTCTTATTATTTGTTTGTAAAAAAATGTAGGTAAAAATAGATTTTATGAAAAAGAAATAAAGTAAATAAATGTAAGATAAAAATTGTCCACAGAGCAATAGCGAACAAAATATTTTGCAAAATAAGTTTAGCAAAATATATATGTTTTGCAAAATTTCCTTTACATGGCAAAAATATTAATTTATTGCAGTCTGACGAAAATTTTTTTTTCATTTCATTATGTAATGAATGAATTGAATAAATAATTAGTTCAAAATTAAAATAATGAATTTTTAATACCTCATTCTATTTGACTCGCAAACGAATTTCTGTTGATGAAAGACAATCCGCGATATACATAATTAACGCGTTCCCCGCGAAATTTCTTTCGAGGAAAGTTATATCCGACGTGATCTTTCAATCATTTTGAGAGTTACGGAATCTTTGAATTGTGATTATATTATTTAAATTGAAACCACCGTCGTAACTTGCTCTGAATAATTAGGTATGGTATAAACGCGAATATTCTTAGACTTGTAATTTATCCAGACGACCGAGAATTTGTAATTAAATGATGAAACTCGTGTTTTGCCCTCGTACGAGGCATTGTCATGTTTACGGAATTATTAATTAAATATAATTAAAGTTACTCGCTCAAAAATGCCGAGGCATGTAATATAGTTGGCTTGATTATTAAGATGCCATTATTGCTTCGGATATTTGTTAAATTTAATTAATCAGATAATACATGAATATATAATAAATTGAAATAATTTTATCGCCAAGTTCAAAGTCATTTTATCACATTTCTTACACTTCGAAATGTTGTGAGAACATTTAATTAATGATTGTTCGCTGGGATAAATAAAATATTATTTTAATAAATATGACAAGTATTTCTTTATCAAAATTTTTTGATTTATTCCAGCGATCAAACAAAATGCGGCTTTGATATCACCAAATTCCACTCAAAAATAATTAAGACCGTTGTTTATAAAAGATTTTAATGAGTCCTTTCATGTTTATTGTTGCAGGTGCCTTCTGAAGCAGTGGAAGCGAGACCTTCCAGCGACATCTGTTATTATTACATTCCATAATGAAGCCCGCTCGACACTCTTGCGCACAGTAGTCAGGTAAAATTCCAGCTTTACTAAACTTTGTCGTCTTTTCTGTTCAACAGCATGAATGTCATTTGTCACAAATGTCGTTAGACATCGTATCATCGCGAAAAATTATTTTTACAATCATTTAATTTAATATAACCCCCATAAATCTGAAACATGCATGTCTTTGTTAATTTCTTTCTTTGATTATCAACGTGATAAACCATAAATTAAGATGAATTGAATGAGAAATGTAAAACAGTAATATAACATTATGATAATAATTTATGAATTATAAAATTACTTTATTTTTTTATTTTCATAATTTGATAGTATTATTTACACTTAACTAAAACTTTCTGCATGTTTTTTACCATTCGAAAGAAGCTTGATAAGCCAATTTTTAAATATATAAACGACTTTTTTTGACGCTTCTGATCGGGCGTTGATTTCTCAAGCGATTGGTGCAGTCTCAATTTCATTTATTCGGCAGAATGTCGACGTCTTGGACTGCACGAATTGACATCCTGACGGAACCGGCTGACCCTTCGAATCCCCCTCTTTCTCTGTCAGTCGAAAAGTCCGGAACTACCGATGGAATTTTCTAATCGTCATTCCTTCGGATTCCCTCTTCGTGGATCACCCCCGTCCCGTTTCACCATTTCGACAATCCACTCGTTAGCCCGATTGATTTGACATAAATCTCGTATTTTTTCTTTCTTTCTTCCATAAACATCGCCAATTAATTACGAAGATTTGTGTAGCAATAGAAGGAACAAAATAAAGTCAAACAAAAATTTTAAAGGAATTAAATTAGTATTACAATAATACTTTTATATTTTTGACAAAATACTTTTAAATTAACAACATTAGTTTCTTTTTATAACAACAATTCTTTATAATCTCACTTCACATATTTCAATTCGCAATTTCCAAAACTGACAAATAATTTGATTAAATACTTAATTAAGAACTTTGGGGGAAAAAGCAGGTCAATCTCGTCAGATGAATTAAAATTTAAAAATAAACCACGAAACTTTACGTAATTACTAAAAATAAATTAGAAGGGATCAGATCTTTTTATTCATTCGCCAATCAATTGTCATAATTAACGGAATCTTTTTAAAACTTTTTGCTACCTTCAAAAAAAGGGAGAGAAGAAAGGCGAAGCCAATGGAACGTGCTATCCGGAATAACTTTTCCGCGCATAATTCTTCGTAACTTGAAAAATAAATCACAATTGGTTTAAAAACACAATTGGGATCATCCAGCCAATATTTTCCGCTCGTGGTTATTAAAGCGTGATTAAAAATTTAAATTTATCGCGTAGAGTGAGGCGGGAAAAAAATGGAAGAATGAGGCGGAAAATTATTGGCGAAAGGTCGAAGATACGAAAATGCAATTTTCAAGGGACGATCGTTCATCAGCGAAAAGGATTCGGAAGAGTTAATTTGCGGACCGTTTGAAATATGTAACTCAGCAAAGCTCGAGAACTCGTAATGTCTGTTCTCGGTCGTATAAATTCATATGCCAAAATTGAACTGTCTTTTCTTTTATGTTTTATTTTGTTTTACTTGCACAGTCATTACGTAAACTCGTCGCGTTTAGATTAATCTTAAACGATCGAGACTGATAACTTTTTGTATCGCATTTTGCGACGTTCATTGACTGCTTTTTCAACAAGAAAGAAAGGATTTCTTGCTGCGCCTTCTAGCCAGGCTTTTCGTGCTCAAAGTAATATTAAATAGACCCGCCGCTTAAATTTATAAAGTTAATATTACCGCGCGCAGTTTGAGCTAAGCATAATGAACGTGCAGCGAAGGCATTTTGTTGATAATTTACAACGCATAAAAGCATTTTCAGCTAATAACCAACGCCTGACACGAAAATGAGAAAATAATCGGTTCGGATACGAGTAATTGGTGGGATGATTACTGGTTACGCGCTCATTATTTTGTCATTTCTTTGATTTTATCAACAATAAGCCGCGTTATTGAAAAATTGAAATACGGACCAATTACAAATGTTTGAACTTACTTTGTAGTGTACTCAACAGAAGTCCGGAGCATCTCATCAAGGAGATCATCCTCGTCGATGACTTCAGTGACAATCGTGAGTATCGTTGAATTATCGGAAAATTTATGCATATTTTTACGCTTAAGAAAATATTACACTTTGTGTGAGTTATTTTCATTTAAATAATTATATTAAAAGGTTTTAAATTAATTATCTAACTGAAGAAATTAAAGAAATATTTAATAAATAATCATTATTATTGTAAGTTAATATAAAATATCGCAGCAACTATTGATAAATTTCCTTTCAAAGTATATTAAACGGATACTCAAAGACCAAAAGTTTAAATAAAAAAACTTTTTAATTTACACCCACGTGTAATACAAAAAAGCTATAAATACACTGAGGAAAAGAATATTTTAATTTTTCGTATATAGTTAGGAAAAGGCCTTCGGGCAGACAAATAAAGACTTATTATTATTATAGTTAGGAAACTGAGACTATACGGAAAGTGAAAATTTCAAATAAAATGTATGAAAGCTTAGCATTAAGTATGCGAAAAGGAAACATAATTATATAAAGTAGTGTAATATATGTGCTAAGTTTTCATATATTTAATTTGAAAATTTCTTATACACTGCATATAGTTTCATTTTCCTATTTATATACGAAAATTTAACATATTTTTTTTCTCAGTGTATGTGTATAAAAGAAGAAAATAAAACCGTTACATATGATTATCAATGAGGAAACGTGGATTCGATCGGTAATATAAAAATAATAGATAAAAGAATTGATCCCGAGCGCAAAAATATATCATCCACCGGATATTACAAAGTACTTCGCGCCGTTTTGAACGTATTAACTTTTCGCCAGACGAAATTACTGCCATATTTCAATTCTGAATATCAACTTTATTTCCTTTCGCCGGGGAATCAATAGACCGGACGAATCGAATTAGCGGTCCGAAATGTGACCGAATAAACCGCCGGTTGTTTATTGGTGTTTGTTAATCACAAGGCGGCCGGCAAAATGCGCGAAAAATAATTACATGAATTGCTTTGCAGCGGAGGACGGTGAAGAGCTTTCGAGGATTCACAAAGTTCGCGTTATCAGAAACGAGAAACGCGAGGGTCTAATGAGATCTCGAGTTCGCGGTGCCGACGCAGCCACGGCCAACGTTTTGACCTTTTTGGATTCGCACTGCGAGTGCAACGTGGATTGGCTGCAGCCGCTTCTCGAGAGGGTCGCGGAGGACCCCACGAGGGTCGTCTGTCCAGTCATCGATGTCATCAGCATGGATTCGTTTCAGTATATCGGTGAGTCGATTTATATTTAATAATCAAAGGTGGTGGAAAGAAATTTTACTTATATTCGGAAAATAGACATATTTATGTATATATAAATAATTTGTATGAACCTTAATGAAAAGTAATGTACACAATATGGCAAAAATTACCGTGCCAGCACAATAAAAATTGTGATAAAAACATCAAACAATTTTACTATATTATATTATAAGTAAAACTATAAATGTTCACATGTCCTTAAGTTATTATAAAAATATTAGCAGTTACTTGCTCTATCATTAAATACACTCTAATATAATAAATTGATAAAATATATTTTATATTTTATGAATTAACTCGGTGCGAATTGTATTTGATTGGATGATAAGATCAGACAATAAATGGAAATAACAGCAATGAGAGTAAATAGTTGCAGTGCCCTTTGTCACAATTTGATGTTTGTTCAACCATTGCAGGCGCCTCGGCTGATCTTCGAGGAGGATTTGATTGGAGTCTCGTGTTCAAGTGGGAATACCTCAGTCAAGCGGAAAGGCAAGCAAGGCAAAAAGACCCAACACAAGCAATAAGAACCCCCATGATCGCGGGCGGCCTGTTTGTTATCAATAAGGCATACTTTGAGAAGCTGGGAAAATATGACACACAAATGGATGTCTGGGGAGGCGAAAATCTCGGTAAACATCATCTTCCATTCCTTCCAACTATTGAACTTGTCGCAGCCAAATTCTGACGCAAAAAATATGTCGAAAGTTATTCGATTATTTGTACATTTTATTCATAACGATTTAACCGGCGTGTTTTCAATCTAATAATAAAACAGTAATACATAATTATTATCATTAATTTGATGAAAAGGAAGAAAATTAAATTTATGATTTAAAATCGATAATTACATTGTTATTATTATTATTATTAATTTTTTCATGGGGAAAATGATAAATTAAAAAATAGATTTAGAATAACTGTGAGACTGTTTTTAATTCTAAAAAATGAGAATTGTACACGGAGAGAAATACCGTTTGATAAATTGCAACGTATATAGGAAATCAGTGATGATAATGTCACATTTAGCATTTTTAGAAAACAAATTTCATATTATACAAATAAATTTCTGAACAGTACAACTCACGTTGTAATTTTTAAAACTTTTAGAAGCACTGTTCAGAAATTTATGTGTATAATATAAAATTTGTTTTCCAAAAATGCTAAGTGTGACAATATCATCACTGATTTCCTATATACGTTGCAATTTATCAAACGGTATTGCTCTCCGTGTAGTTTTTAGGTACGTAATTGTATCTTTTTTTTTAAATTATTTATTAATTAAAGACGCTTGAACCGATTGAATGTAAATAAACAGTGTAAAATGTTGTTGTGTAAACAAACAATGTAGAATCTTGTTATGTAAACAAACAATGTTTGCAAACTTTAAACAATATAAACACAACAGTACATACCAAAATACAATAATAATTTGTCCCAAAATATCTGAAAGTGCTTAAAAATGAAATTAATTGAACTGAAATTGAAAAATCAATATTAAATTTGTTTACATTTTGTATCGCGAAAACAATTGTGAAATTTGTCCACAGTCCGGCGAACGAACGATCCGGGATTCGACACTTTTCGAAATTGTACAATAAGTATACTCGGCGCGATGACGGCCACTTCGCTCGTTCGGTCTTTCAAAAGCCATTTGACCATGATTTTATATGACTGATAATTCACATTATCTGGAGCTTTATTCTCGCAATCCCTCGTAATCTCCGCGACACCATTCGCGATACATCGACGAGCTGATTCATTCGCGGACTGAGAATTATTCATTTATAAATAGGCGCGCAGAAGTGTTTTTGCACGAAAGATTATGCCAAATTGTAATTGCTAATCAAATAAGGTAAGGAGTTATCGTGAACTTGCACTAAGACGATAAGCGTTGTTAGTAGTGATTACGAGATTGCGCTGAGGTGAGTGGCATTTGAATGAAGAATGTCAAGGTGATTTTGTCAGTTTTCGGAAAGAATTTCGTTAAAAAAAATATTTAGAACAAATATTATTCTATGCTGTAAAAAAATTTTTCTCATTCAATTTAATGCAATTGTACTGGAAGTTCATTATATGCAGCTTAAAGTTAAATTAAGCGATACTTAAATTCCAAATATTAGTACATTAAAATTCTAGTCATTTTTAATCATGAATATTAATTCTTAATAAAAAATTGTTTTTGTTTCGAATAGTTGTTTACCTACTAAAATGTAAAAACCCAAAGTTTGCTTAAATTCTTTTATATTGAAAACATTTCATACTTCAGTGCCATGCACTGAGAAAAATGCAGTTGAATTTCTATTTACATTAAATGGAATCTATTTATCATAAATAGAATTATTCTTATTTTAAGAATTTTTACTAATATTAGAATTTTATATATAGAAAACAATATAAGTATTGCAGTTTATGCAACGAAATTATTGAAACAGAAACTTCCCAAGAACGTGTTTAAATAAAATAACGTAACGAGTTTTTCATCTTTATGAAATCTCAATTTCCTTTGTCACTTTATAACGCGTTCTTAAGTTCAATCAGGAATGAATTTGTGAAAACGTGTATTCTAACGAATAAACTTTTAAATTAAATATTATAATTGATCAATACAGATTTATTACACATTAAAATTTTTTTCATTACAGTTATGTATATAAAGTTGCACGAAAATCTTTAAGCGTTAGAGTAGAAGCAAGGAGGGAGGGAGAGAGAGAGAGAGAAAAAAAACTTTTACGACTCAATTATTTAGTTTAGAAATATCAACACGAAATTTCCAAAGATAACTCGGACATTTATTTTCTCTCCAATCTTAATATTTGTTCATACTAACAAACGACTATTGGCTTCGACCAAAAAACTCGACATACCCAACACTCAATCTGTGTACCAAAAGTAATTTTAGGCCATGCAAATAATAAAAAAAAAATTAAAAAAATAAAAAAATCTCGTGAAAATCAGTCGGACTCTCTACCCCATACGTATACATGATCGTAATGTATGTATATATAGCCTTTATAATTGTTTTAATTTTGTTGGAAAATTTGAAATTGACCAGTAGAACATTCTGGGCCTAGGAGCAATGCCCCCGCGCCATCTATTATTTTAACATTTAACTAAACAACACTCGCAAAACTGTCTATTTAAGAATAATAGAATATTCCTATATTAAATAAGTTTCCCATTCATTATATGAACAAAACGAAATTCTATTTGTAATAAGAATAAATAATTCTTATAAAGCATATGTTTATGTAAAGAATAATTCCATTTACATTAAATGGATTTCTCCAAAAGTTGAATATCCAATCAAAAACTATTTGTCAACAAATAATAATTGTAATCAAAAACACTTGTAAACATCCAAAAGGGCACATTTCACAATTACAAACTATTTTTTAATTTCATTCTTCTCTTCTCGTTTCCACTCATTGCCTCCACTTTGAACTCGCTCGCCTATCCTCTCTTTCTATCCGACGAATGAAATGAAATTGAAAAGGCAGGGCTTTGAAAAATGGCGTCAATGTTATAAAGGAGATGGCAATTTTACTGCAAATGCGACGGTGCCTTTCATCAGGATGTGGCCGTCACCCGATTATTATCCTTGCACCGTGACATTCGCTCGGTGCATTGACACCCGCATTTACGCGCGCGTATACATGTGTAATACGCGTGTACCGTTACCAGATTGCAGTTAGCCCCGCGCTGGGTTAACCGTGTACGGTACAACGTTAAATAGACAGGTGCCTACAAAGGGTACGAACTTCGTTCAACAGGTGATTGGATAAATGAGACGAGAAATGGACAACGATACTAATGCCTTCGACCAATAACGCCGATTGATTCGTTTGATACCTTATCCGTAGGTTTTTATTAATGCCTTATCAGATGGATTGTTTCTTGGGGGGGAAAAAAAAAGAAAAAAAAAGAACGCAATATTTTAAGTAACTTTATAGCAACATTTAATTCAATTTAATTATTATTACTTGTCAAGTATGTGTTAATATTACTGAGTGTGTCGAACAAATTTTATTGCACTCAGAAAAATGTTTATTTTTAATAGAATATTCTTATATTAAATAGGATTTCCGTTCATTATATAACAAAGCGATTTTCTATTAATAATAAGAATAAATTATTCCTAGAAAACATATATTTATATAAAGAATTATTTTCGTTTGTATTAAATGGATTTGTTTTTTATAGAAAAGAATAAAATTGTTTTAGTTTAAGAATATTCAACGGATGATAACTGAATATTCTTATTTTTAATAGATTTTCTGTTAGTTTTAATAAGAATATTTTCTTTGTACAGGTTTCTTAACGCAAACATATTTTTTTTCTGAGTGTACACTGTACAAAATTCATCACAAATTTGCCTTGAATGAAAGTGAAATATTCAGACGAAAAAGATTATTTTCAATTTTGAATAGAATCCTATTTAAAATAATACAATTATTTTGTTTTCAAATAGACATTTTTAAGAGTGTATATACTGAGTAAAAGGTTTGAGTAAAAATTATTACACCGCGAAAAAAGCTATCTGATAAGGTTTGAATTTAAATTTAACTAAACTGAAAATTTTTAAAGGTCAAGAGCGTCCTCAAAATGACTAATTCTTTTGAGGTACTCGAAATATATGTTTTAGATCTATATATGTATATAATATGTATAATAGTATATATTATAATATATACCCTAGTAAATATGAGATGTATCATATATGTTCTAACAATTTCATATGTATGTAATGTATACACTGTAGTATATGATGTACATACTGAACAAAACAATACATTATAAGAGGTCAGTCTTCTTATGTAATTATATTTAATTTAAAACTATTTATCAAACCGCAACACGATTTCCTTTAAGTATAATAATATTATTCTTACAATAAGAATGGACACTTTAATAATTGATATAATATTCTAGTCATATATGGTTCCAATAATTTTCTTATATTGAACTCAATTATTACCATTTGAAAATTACATATAGCCGTATATGGCCAATAAGAAAAAAATATGTTTTTCATATTTACTAGGGTATTTTATATTATATATATATAATAAAAAATAATATAATAATAATATAAGCAATACTTAAAACAATTTAATATTTTTTTTCAAATAAACCTCTGCGTATAAATCAGATATATTAATACGTGAATGAAAGCAGAAAGTTTATAAAAAAATTATCGATATAAATAAGAATGATTTGTCAATATTTGTCATAATGAAATTAAAAAAGTTATTAGCAAAAAGTTGACTTCTTTCTCATTAACTTCTATCGGTCTATTTTTAAAATATGATAACGAGATTTTTAGCAATATGAAAAACAGATTTTGTCGACTTTTAATTAAATCGACTTAATGTGTTTTTAACTATCATCGCCCGAACAATTAAATATTATAATAGAAAATTTAACAATTTATTAACTTCCACGATATTTAAGAAACGATGCAATTTTTTTTATATCGTAAATAATGTTTCACTTTAAAATCATTATATCTTACGTTTTTAATATAAATTGTTATAAATTATTGGTCTAATTTTACCGTGCAATATTTATTGCGAAGTTGAGGGAGAGATTAATATCATATTAATTAACATTCGCATAAAAGTATGAATGTTAATTCGAACATTAAAATTTGTATCACTGTTAATTTAATTTGTTTTCATCATATTGTGATAGGTCATCAGTATTTATTAATATATACATATTAATCTCTAAATATAGCATGTTTAGTACAAATTTATAAACGGAAAATCAGTATTATCAAATTTAACGGCAAAAATATTTTAAAATACACCGAGGAAAATATAGAATAAGGTATGATTTGTGTTTGTAAATCTAATGCATAACAAGGCACCCGCTCGTGCTTTGTTCTATCATTGTGAGTCATTTTACGAACAGTAATAGTACTTTTTTACCATCACCGTTCGTAAAATGTCTGAAATCATACTTGATTCTATCATATTTTCTCAGCGTACTTTCATCGTCTTGTAATGAAGTGGCGTTTTAATTATTTTACTCGTGTCAATTTACTACAGACTTTATAAAAAAAAAAAAATAAAGCATCGTATTAAGTAAAAATGTTATAACTATTAAAATTAGGATTGATTATAACAAGCAAAAGAAATAATTTGTTTGACTTATAAAAATAAATGTTTAACTTTAGAATGAATCAGAATTTCTTAAAAACAGAATATAATTAGATATTTCTTAAGGAATGTAAAAAGAAAGATTTATTTGCTTCGTTAATTTTATAAAAATGATTAATAAATAAAAAAAATTGTCGGAAGAATGAATAAATGTATAAGAATAAAACTTCCTACACGTTTAATCATATGCTTGATATCTATGAAATATTTAAAGAATTATTTAAACATTTTTCTAGAACTTTTAGTACACGGAGAGAAAATGTTAATAAAAATTACTGACAACGGTGAGCTGGTCATACACTTGAAGAAGATGAAGATTACCATCCCAACTTAGCAAAAGGTATTAGTCGGATTAATAATTTTGTTGACAAATTGACACGTTTTACTAACTTAAGATACTAATTTTCCAACTTTTGCAAGTCTATGACCAGTTCACTGTTTCTAACAGGAAATCTTTCTGCTTTATCTATAAATATAATATTTAGAAATAGTATATTTGCTTTTAAAGAACATTTTTATTAAAAGACCGACACGTGACTCACTACACTTAAAAACAGTAATATTTTCCCTCACATTTTCCTCAAGTCTACTAAATGGAAACAAATTCTTTCCTAACATGGAACTATCACAATAATCTCCGGACATTTCACCCAGCTTAACTTAACAACCCAAAATCCCAACCCGATCAACTCGAATTTCTTTGCAAACTCCTACGAACCCTCTAACCCCAACAAATTTTACTACCTTCGGCTTCCATCGGGATCTGCGAATTATCCTGGATGTTGTTGTTATTGTTAGTCTCGGGCAAAAGCGCGGTCTGGTGCAGGAAGCCCGGCTGTTTGGGCTTCACCACGCGGAAGGCCGAGGTCTCGGCGATGCCCCGTCGCGAGAAGTCCAACGGTCCCACTCCGACCGGCGAATGTCGCTGCTGGATTTCCATCATCGTTCCGGTCCGATGGTCGCGAAGTAACCCACCAGTTTATCTCACCTACGTTCCTCACAATCTGGCACCACTCGTACCGCGGACGACTGCAAACCCGGCGAGCACTAGTTGGGTGTCGAGCGAGAACCCACCTGGACCCAGCACTGGTACCGACGCGACTGAATCACGAACAAGGTCGAAGCTACTGTCCGAGGTGATCAGCATGTCCGCGCGGTCATGTCGACGACAGGAATGTTTGGTGCGCACTGATAACTCCGACGGGTTATCGTTATAGCTATCAGTCGGCGGATTAGGCGGACTGTTGCGGGTAAATTCGACCAGCAGGGTGCCTCGGCAGCAACTGTTAACTTATCCTCGCGGCACGGCCACGTTAAAGCGGCGCGGGGGCCTGGGGAGGAGCGAGGGAAACCGGGATTTGCTAGGCAGGCTCCGCCCACCGGCCACACCCCCCCTGAGCGTTCCGAGCCTCCGCGACGCGTACACCCGGACAAGCCGAGCTGTGTTTGTGCCCCCCTCCCCTTATCCCCCGGCTACACAATGCTGCCCCACTCCGCCCGGTCTTCCTACCCCACCCCACGCCACGGTCTCATGGTACATACGTCGCTACATTCGTACGTGCTTGTACGCGGACATGGTAGCCTCGCCGGGAGAATGTCTTCGAGCGATACTGTTGGATTGCGCTGACCACTAAACTACCCTGATTCCGCTCTTCAACACTTGATTCATATTTGAAACCGGACGGAGGTGGGTGTCGCTGGGTGGGGTGGGGAGAAGTAGCTGCCGGATCTGGAGAGGATTATGGGAGGGAGGGGGGGGTGGAGAGGAAGACGCTCCAGGTTGTAACCGGAGAGATGATGAAAGATTTTTCTCCAGGTTTTTCCATTTTTTTTTCTTCTTCTTTTTTTTTCTTCTTCTTCTCGGGACATAGGTGGTGGAAGCTTAAGGAAGTTCACGGGAGATTCCGTGTGCGGCGAACGGTGGTGAGTGGGCAGGATTGTGGTGGAAAAGTGGATGGCCGGGCGCTGTTATATTACCGCTGACCTCTCGATATACTGATTTTCCTCTTCGGTACTTTGATTCGTATTTGAAATTAGCTGGAGAAAGATGATGGGAATCGGGTGGGTGTTGGATGATTGGCAGGATTTGAAAATGGGGAAATATTGTTGACTTTGCTGATGTTTTTAATTTAAATATCAAGATTCAGTTGGTAATTATGGGTACCTTAATGGGAAAGAATGTTTTTGGTACATTCTGAAAATATTTTGAATATACCCAAGAACTATTCTAATGTCTTGGGTGATTCATGTTTCTTTAATAACCCAGAAATGTACCATAAATTTTTGACAAATATTTCTGGAATATCTCTTGTTATTAAGGTACTTTTAACCCACTTTCACTGCCACATTTAAACGTGCAAATTTTGGAAAAGGTACAAGGTTCTTTGAAAAGGTAAAAAAGGTGAAAGTAAATATTCTTCCACAATTTACACCCATGACAATTATCGATTTTGATGGCGCTTTACACTTTATTCGTTCTTTTCGGCTGTAAACCGTTAACTATAGTCGTAACATTAACAAATATGACACTGATAAGGTGCGCGGCGTCAAACGTACACGATAAACAGCATCAATCATACTCGCTCACTCGCCGCGTACGCTCTTTAGTGTATCGGTCGACTCAGGGCCGTTCCATCTTCCCGAGAAAATTGCTTTCCACCTTGAAGATAGGAAAAGTCTGAAGGATGGCGAGAGATAAAAAATGTCTAAACGACGTGTTGCCCTTGCTTTTTTATTCTCGCTACGTAATCAAAAATAAAAACGCGTTAACCGAATCCAGGCCCGAAACATAACGGGAAATCTCGCGAAAAAATTCCCCGCCGCTTATTTCGTTCCTGTTAATAATATACGCATCTTTCAGCGGAGATATGTAAACATACGCGTGACCTGTGATGTTGACAAACATTGAAATATGTCAACACGATATGTTGACAAACATTGAGAGATGTAAACAGGTGTTTATTTGTTGTCAAAGAAGAGATGTAAACAGGTGTTATTTGTTATCAAACAATAAATGTAAATACGAAATATTTATTAGGTAGAAGCATCGCACCGGGACGAGTCCACTCTTCGTTCTATTTAACGACACTCGAACGATCGCCGAGGAAAATCTCATCGGCTCGTCTTATCGCAAAACAATTGTGCATCAACTTCAATCAAATTCTTTTTTATCTCGCTTTTTAATTCATTTACGCCTTATCGCGACGGGGCTTCATAGAATTTTTATTATTCCGCTCGTTCACGGAAAGTGATCGCGTTAATAATATATGTAAGCGGGCGCACGATTTACAAACACTGATAGCGGAATCCCTTGGCAAATAATCGCAGATACGTAACGATACGTATCAAAACTCGGCGGAATTGCCGCCCGTCGCAGCGCGACGCCTTATTCTTTCCCTTCCACTTACATTGATTGAACTTTTGAGGAGCCATCTTTCCTCCGGTCGGGATTTTCGCTTAAACCCCCGGATTAGACTTTAATCATTTACCGTGAACTGATTAATGATTTAAAACGACTTTTATACGCTCGCAAAAAGGTAAACGACTTGCCGGAGAGAGCGCTCTGAATCATGCGCGCGGAGAGATTTGTTTGAGTTTGCCTTTTCGCGCTAATGTGTCTTAATTTGTGCTCCGCGAAAGACGTTTCCCAATTGCGGTATAAACGGGATTTTTTGATCCACCATCGCCGGGATCTTAGGTCGTTTTATGCTGAAAATTTCGAATTCGTGAAGATTATTTTTCGGGGCGTTTAGGCGAATGGAAGAAAAAAAAAAACGGAGTTTATTTAATGTTGGGTATTTGCAGCAAGTTTTATTTATGCTTTCTTCAAGTTTTATTCTTGTATAAAGAGTTTATGCTTCGGTGTTGTTTTTTTTTTATTCTTTTTTGATGGAAAAACAGAGGGAAAGGAAAAAAAAAGAAAATTGATGAAATATAAATAAAGCAGGAATTGACTTACGCTGATAGAATGGTCTTAGTTATATTTACAATCACTTTTTGTACTGCTGAAATATACTTGAATTGTAATCGACCTACAGTCAGAAGAAAAATATGCCTGCGTTAAGAAACTTGTACAAAGAAAATGTTCTTATTGAAACTAACAGGAAATCTATTAAAAATGAGAATATTCAGTTATCATCTGTTGAATATTCTTAAACTAAAACTATTTTATTCTTTTCTCTAAAACAAACCCATTTAATATAAATGGAAATAATTTTTTTTTATAAATGTACATTTTTTAAGAATAATTTATGATTATTATAAATAGAATTTCGCTTTGTCCATATAATGAATGGAAATACTATTTAATTTAAGAATATTCTATTACTCTTAAGTAAACAGTTTTGTGAGTGTAAGATGATAAATGATATTGTTCGGAATAGCAGATACATCGTTAAAATATATTGGAAATATTATTCGCAATTGTACAAGCTAACAAATGTGAACGAATATTAATGTATTGTTTAAAGTTTTTACAATATAGATGCAAATCCAATTTTAGAATTATATATTTTTATGGTGGGACTGAAAAGTAAAAAACTTTTTGAATTAGCAAGATAAAAAAATGTTTATTGATATTATACAAAAGGACAAATTACTAAAACAAAAACCATAACAATATTTGTCATTATTTTTATTTTTTTAAGTAGCCATTTATGTACTTAAGAACAAAGGAAAACAATGTTAGTTTATATTTTGTATTTTAGAAATATTCCATTCTTCAATTATTATTTATATATATTTTAACTTGTATCAAGTGTCATTGTTATATGTTATGACACTCCTATAAATAACGTTAAGATTTTTTTTTTTGTTATTGAAGTTAATGTTTACTTGTTATTAGAATTAATATTACTATCATTACTTAAAAGAAACATTATTCAATATACAATACATAAAAATAATTATAAAATATTATTAAAATATTTTCCAAGTTGGACATTTAGTATTCTAGAAGGATAATGCGCATATTCGTGCTGCAAGTATAATCTAAATAGTGATCGTTATGATTATTTGCATAAATGAAACAAACAGAAATGCTTACTATATCTGTATACATAATGTAAGATATTGTACAAAATAATAGATATAAGACTGTCTATCGAAATACAAATTCAACTGTTTTATATAAATTTCCAAATTACTAAAAAGTTACTAATCGTAATTCAGCTTTAATGCAAATTATGAGCAGATTATGTTTTATAATATCAGTACTTAAATCTTATCGGTGATAAAAGTAAGAATTTGTGATATTTTCTACGCGTGCAAACTTTAGTTTGCCCACGTTTTTTTCCAATTAGATAATTAACATATTTTACTAGACTCTAATAGTATTTAGTATAATTAGACAACAATAATTATAATTAGACAACTATATCCGGCGTTTTTTATACTAGAACTATAATAATGTTTAGTATTTTTTATAGTTCTTTTTTCTCAGTATACAATATATAAATATATAAACTGAAAAAAAAACCATGAGCTATTTTCAATTCCACGACGAACTTGCATATAATTATTAATATCAAACAAATTATGCTAAAAATAAGTGAAAATATTTGCTACGATAAACTCCATTTAGCACTTGTTATATTTATTCTTCAACGAATCCCAACCAGTTCTGAAATCAAGATTTTTTGAGTTGATACAACTGTATATAAATTCTTGTTATTTCTTCGTGGAGTTGACTGAAAAAATATCATACATTTGTTTAAAACTCAGCATCATATTGGACGTATTTAAGTTCACGACGGAGTTAACTGTAGCGAATATCGTTTGGTTCAAACCTCTTTTTTTTATCAACGTATATGTACATGTTAAACATATATAAATATGTAAATCGGTACATTTGAAGTCTCGCCCCATTTTTCAGTGCTTTAATACACGTCTGAAGATTTAAAATTCAAATATTTTTTTCAAATTCAGGAGGCAGATTCAAAGTTGATTTAACAAATATTAATTTCAAATTTCTCCCTTCTTCCAACGTCTATAAACCCTAAATCGCAAATCCAAAATTATTATTTTCATATATTTCCAATTCATATATTTCCAAATCGTTACTTGCGAGTATTATATATCGTTAAAAACAAACGATATATTGCCAAAAGTCGACATTTTTATCGTACCTCAGTCTATTAATCTTACTCCAAGACTGGGCCAATGTTTGCCCAACGCTCACCAATACTCTGCCAGTGCTCAACCGTTAATTAACTTCTGCCTGGTTACAATTCAACTAGAGCCAGTTTTACCAAGAAAATGACAACGAAAATCATCGATTATAATAAGCGCGCGGTAAATTAACAGTGACGGTTATACGGCTCGTCAATTTAACTCCTTAATTGGGTCGAAACGTGACGCCGAAAAAAAAGAAAGAGCGGCGAAGGCCGAGCTGAAATTATTTCTCGTCGCGACACATCAGGTGGGCCAGCGCTTATTGACGAAAGCGTTTGGCGTTAAAGTGCGTTAATCTCCGGCGCCAAGCTCCGTACGACGATCCCAACGAGACGTAATAACATCAATTTTACCCCCTACGTTCTCACAAATATCACTTCGCAGTACACGGCCAACGGGCTGGTGCGCGCTGCCCGTGTGACTCAGTCGCAATCAAAAGCGATCTAATTAGCCGTCGCTCGGATCAATTGAGATGTGGGCAATCATTATTTCACGATGCGTATTGATAACGTGGAATGATACAGGGGTATCGGTTGTTGTGTTGCAAGTAGCAATTATTTGGAAGTGATTAATGATACGGATGGCGTCCTGTGGGTCCGCTCGACCCGCAACGTTACGGCTTCGTTTTCGGCCGCGGAACTTTTTAAGCCGCGTCTGTTTCCGCCGTTTGACGGTCCGTGCGTTCGACACAAAAAATTGACCGCCGAGCTGGGCGTTGCGTTGTCATTTGTCAGGCGCAATTACCGGGGACGCCCTTTGACCGTTGAAAAAGAAAAATTGTTTGTGAGATAAGATAGTGCGCTGTAGAATAATAGCGCGGTGAAAATGTTTGCACACTCACAAAAATGTTGATTTAAGAGTAATAGAATATTGTTATATTTAGTAGAATTTTTATTCATTATATGGATAAAAGGGAATTCTATATGTAATAAGAATAAATAATTCTTATAAAGCATATTTATATAAAGAATAATTCCATTTATATTAAATGGATTTTTTTTGTCAGATGATAACTTATATACATACCCACACTACATATGAAAATATGTATATTTTAAAGTAAGTATGGAACACTGACCGAAACAAAACTGCGACGATGACAGCTGAACTAGGCGTGTGTATTTACAAATAGACATATTCTTATGATAAATAGAAATCTGGTTAGTATTATCTGAGATCAGGTTTATCATGAAATTAATTTCCTTTTAATATAAATACTTAAATTTATTGTATACTAAAATCTATTAAAAATAAGAATATTCAGTTATCATTTGTCAAGTATTCTTAAACTAAAACTATTTTATTCTTTTCTCTAAAACAAATCTATTTATGGATTTATGATTGTTGGTTTTGGATTGGATATGGATAGGATATGGATAGGATTGAATGGAAATAATTCTTTATATAAATATACGTTTTTTAAGAGTAATTTATTCTTATTATAAATAGAATTTCGCATTGTCCATATAATGAATGGAAATCCTATTTAATATAAGAATATTCTATTACTCTTAAATAAACAAATTTTGTGAGTGTAAACTTTTTATAATATTCTTATCATAAGAGCAATTATTATTCTTTATTATTATGCTTAAAGGAAATCGCGTTAACAATAAAATAATTAGTTTTAAATTAAGCATAATTACATAAGAAGACTGCCCTCTTATAATAAGCCTATTATTTTTTTCAATATAACAATATCAATAATTTTTATTAATCTTTTCTCTCCGCCTATATCTTCCCATTATATATAACATACAGATCGAAAGAAGTCAAAAGAATAGTACAACTTTAATGATCCAGTACAAAACAACCTTTTTCCCCGTGCACTCACTCACTGATCACCGCTCACCAACCATCTCTATTTCACTATTATACCATCATGTTTTCATGCCGATTTTACGTCAAATCTTCATTATAAAAACATTTTCCGCTCACGTAACGTACATTTGTCGAAGGGTACGTCCCTCTCCCCTTATTTCCAGCGGTACGAATAAAAATCGGCAAGAAAAAGGGAACTCAGAGTGGGGAGGCGAAGGAGTGGAGGGGGAATGGAATTAGCGTAACACAGCGGTGACTCGTGGCAAAGAATAAAGAAGCCGGGCAAAGACGAAGGATGCTGGTATTCTCACGAGTGGGCTGGCTCCTCGCGGCAGATCCCATTTGAATCTGCGACCTTTCTCCAACCTCCGGCGAATATGTCCCGCGGAAGTGCACACGCATGGCGTTTCGCGCTTACTCTACGCGATACGACGTACTACCCGGTCCCTGGGTAGACGGGGAATGGGGCGCGGGGGCGGGGGTCGTCTCAGGGCCTTTGATATGCTGACGCGAATTATCAATTCAGATGAGCCAAGTGGCGCGGTCGTTTGGCAAAACTGCGTTTGATCTGGTACGCTCTGTGCGCGAACGGATCCGATCCGAACCCCCCCCCCCCCCTCTTCATC
>JABFPN010002117.1:0-24020 GCA_022817305.1 Leptoteleia sp. ZL-2020
ACTAAATGTAAAAATGGGGACAAATTACAATTCTTGTGATATTTAAAATACATTTTAAAAGAGATTATCAGTATTGTACAAGTTGTTATGGTACAGTATAATAAAAATGTTCATTTTTCTTATAACCTCTTTTAAACTATGTACTAACTAAGACAAGAAGATGTCATTTGTCCCTCTTTTTACATTTAGTATAATAATTTTTATCCCAATTTTTTCTCAATGTATGTCAAAAATTATTTTTATAAAAAAATTAATACTGTATCATACTGTGTAATTGGAATTGATATTTATGACCATAGTCTGAAGTTAGTGCTGTCAGCGTTTAAACAATTGTTACCAATCTAAATGAATAAGTTTGACGAGATTGGTCACATTATGTTTCTTAAACAAATATTTCCGGTCCTTGAAATTTTCTTCAAACCAGGTCGGAGTGTACTGTATTGCTAACATATATAAACTAGACTTTGATCGTTCAAGCAATTCTGTTTTCTTCTCGTTCTTTTATTCTTTGCAGAAAAAAATTGCTGAAAAAGTATAAAACATCTTATTGAAATATGTTGAAACACACTGGATGGAATCAGACAGTCTTAAAGTACTTGAAAATGATCTGAAAATTTGTAAAAATATTGAATTTGAACGAAATACATATTTTCAGACATTTACAAACTCACCTGCTGAGAATCTTCAGTATTGCTGGATATTTCAACCATTTTCAGTATAATTTTATCCTGACAAAAAAATGTTTTAAATTGAAATAAACTCTAAACATATGAATTACCGAGGTAATAGAAGGAAAAAGTGCTTTGAACTATCGAAGATGTAGTAAAATATTGATTTAAAATGATTTGCTCTTAGTAAACATTTTATCCGATAAACGTAATTAGAGTTTGATATATTTATCTAAATTTCAGTGGCTTTCGATCGTTACAAGGCAGCGTTAAACAAAGGGAAAAGAAAAAGTTTATAATGTATTCAATCTATGCTTGGGGCTGTGCATCAGTTCTGACAGCTATTTGTATTATCATGGATTTGGCACCAGGTATCCCAAAGAGCTTCATTCGTCCTGAATTCGGCATGAACAGTTGCTGGTTCACAAGTCAGTATCTCAATATTGTTGTTTTTATTAGTTACTATATTAAATAAACAAGTGTATAAAAGAAGAACGTTATTAAAACATTAAATTAATTCATAACTATTGATTATATTGATTTTGTTGATTATGAGTAATAAATTATTTTCTAAATAACTAAAATGTAATACTTTTAAAAGAATAATACAAAATTACATGTAGATTACATTTACAATAATATCTAGTATTCAAATTACCTCGATTAAATGATTAAAATGAAATTGAATTAACAAAAAGTATCGCAATAGTTAAATTTAATTTTTAATGTGGAACAACATAAAACTAAAGCATAATTTTGTTTTTCAGCGGACGAAGCGAAAGGTATTTACTTTTACGGACCTATGGGTGTTACAGTTATCTGCAACATATGCTTATTTATATCAACGGCATTGAAAATTGCGCAACACAAAAAGGACACGGCGCATCACTTAAAAGGCAGCGAAAGCAGAAGACACGACGACAACAAACAATGGTACGTTGGTGGGGAGGTTTTTGTATCAAATTCTGTGGTACTTAGGAACAAACGAACCGTTGAAAAGAAAACTGGTATAAGTCTTAATCGAAGTTTTGACGTTAACCAAATTTACGTCCGGAATCACAATGCGACTCGGAGAAACAAGTGGCTCTCAGACAACTCCTCTGGGAGTTGCAGCTTTGCTGCTCTCCCACAACAACTTCGCATCCATTTCGCGCGGATACGTGTAGTGCTGCAAAAAATAAAAAGGAAAAGAAAATTAATTTTCTTATACCACTCGATTATTAACGGTTCAAATGTTAATTAATTTTTTAAGTACTTTGTTTTAGGGTAGAATTGCTTTCTAGTAATGTATTACACAACTAGTCCTCGTATTGAAAACAGAATGCAGAATTTCTTATTTTTATTTATTTAACTGACGTCTACTTTTCAAGAGTAATGTGAAATTTGGAAGAATGGTAGATTGTAGTTACATGATTATTATATTCAGCGTGCCTAATTATTATTGATCACGTCTGAATGCAACTTTGATAAGCTCATTTCTGTTTTTGGTCTACTTATCGACAAATCTACATTGGATTAAAGGTCATTGTAAAAGTTATCAATTTTTCAGCTATTCCGGGCTCAGACGAATAATATACAGTAATAATTATGATTTGTTGGGAATTTCGTATCTTAATTACGATACTCTGAAATAAGATCATTGATTTAACCCCTGTCGCATACATACATACGGATATATATATATGTACATGGTACATTACATACCTTATCATAAAGTATTGAGACATTAATAATACACTTCTCATAAATTTACCATGTATATTGTATTACTTTATGTATTACCAATTATCTCTTCTGTAAATTATTATATTACATTACTTTTCAATTTATTATCCAACCAGTCAACTTAATACAATCAAAGATTAATATCTTTTACTTAATATGAAATTAAATTGAACGCAAATTTATTTCTTTTCTTTTTCATGATCAAACTGCTGAAAGAAATTTATATAGTTATAAATATACTATATTTTATAATAACTCAGGTACATGCGTGGTATTTATAGTATTCCTTCCAATATGATATAGTAAAATTGATCAAATGATCTCAAACAAAGTATTACAAAAAGATGTCCTTATCAAGGAAAGTGGTTACATTCTTTTCTATTATTTTTTAAATTACAATATTGTATTGCAAAGAATACTATAATGCACACACGCATCCTTGAATTATTATAACACATAGTAGCGACTACCGATAAATTTCTCTCAGCGCATAAATATTTCTAATTAATCCATATAATAATTATAAATGACGTCAAAAATAGCAGGATACTCTGAGCGCAATCAATCACTCTCTATGAAAGTTTATAAAGCGCGAAAAGAAAAAGAAGTTTTGGACGATTTATTGTGACAGCTTAGAAGTAAACGTTAGTAAGCTTTAATTCATCCCCGGTTACTCTTGCAAATTAGCGAAACGCCTTGAAAAGATGCTGAAAAATTTCAACAATTATCGATGATGTGTAATCGAGGCGGGCGAGGTTGCCGGTGCATTTATTTTGGCAGTGCCCCGAGACGAGGCCAAACCGACGGTTCGAGCGGGTCAGCGAAATACTACTCGGAGCGGATTGAATTAGCAGGTCACAACGCAAGACAACGTGCCCTCGCGCGGCATGTTTCGTTTATTTTCATATTTATCGAAGCGCCAACAATAATATACGCCGCGACGCAACGCTCGTAGATGTGTTTGTTCATTTAATAGGCCCCTTTTGCTATTTTCGCAGTTTCAAAATAGAAATTCCCGCTCGGAACTTTTTGCGCGATAAAAAGTTTACGCTCATCGACGTTACAATTCTCCACTCTCGGACAACAGTCGGCGGCAAAAAGTTGTTACAATTTTTTGCCAATTTGTTCATTATTTTTGTTTTAACGAGCCAAGCAAAAGTTGCAAAAGCCGAAACTTCTTAGAGACAGTGGAGCGGTGATAAATCTTGGAAAATTTTATTTGCAAAGTTAATATTATTTTCGTGTCAACTGGCACTGCGGAGGATAATAAATTTAGTGTCATTTTTGTAATGTAGCATCAGCCATTTCATTAATTACCAATAAAAGCTTATGGTTCACTTACAGGCATAATAACGATTGTTTATGACCTGCACTTAACACATTTACCATGTCAACTATTTTTAAAGATGTGTCGAAAGGAATTGTTTGAATTAAATAATATATTAACGTATTTAAGATTCAGTGTTGAACAATGTTAAGCCTGGGAAATAATTTAATATATGAATAATAACTTCATAAATAATAAGAATTCAAATAGAAATTGTAACCAGACAGAAATTAAGCCCTTATTTTGAGTACATGCACTGTATACTGCCCAGAGAAAAATATAACAGATAATATTACTGTTTTTAACTTTGTTTCAGACTCACGTTAGTTTTGTAATACAAATTACTAATCATCAAGCAGTATTCTTTTTTGTTTTAGACATAATTTTGAAAAGCCAGTTCTAATAGGGGCGTGTTATGGCCTTGAAATAAGCAGACTTTAATGCCACCACTGTGGACTGTTAAGTAATTTATATAATTCGGGAAGACAATTTTTTTGGAGTATTGAAATGTTTATTCGGAGGAAGGATGATACATTTTGAAGCTCGTTAACGTTGGGCTTTCGAACTGATCCCGTTTTATGACCGTGACCTATCCCAAATAGTGCATTAAGCCTTTAAACTTGTGCGCCAATTCTTTCATTTCTTTCGCTTGTAAGCTGAATGTTTACGATCTCAACCTGAAAATTTTAGCGCCAACCAGGGCCTATAAATACTTTTTTTATAGGACAAACATAAAGTCGGTTTTATTGCTTGAATTTTTAATAATGAAAACATTTAAGGACAGGAAAATTCACATACGGAATAGGCTATAAAGGGAAATGATTATTGGGCCACTTAAATGAGAGCATGTTATGCACGTAGTAAACGATTTTACGCAAATTTTATGTTATTGTTTGTATAATTAGAATTGTTAGTCGTGATTATATTTTATCTATTATTATTATTCAAAGACCATAGATGATAATATTTACATTTATATAATTTATATAGCGGAGACCAGTGCATATTCTCGCGTCGGTAAGTCTTTTGGTTTTTAATTTAGTGAAAGTACATTTGTTGTATAAAAAAAATTACGTGAGTTTAAAGATTTAATTTTATTTGAAAAATATGCAGCGACCAGAATTGAAAGATGACAAACCAACCTAATTATATTTTACTTTGTGTTAATTATAATGAATTTTAATTTACTTGAATTTGACATTATTGTAGCATGTGGAAAAAACAAGGCCAGTAATATTTATCGACTTTCAGTTAACGCACGGAATATTTACAGCACGTAACAAATTACCATATTAGATTAAAAAAAAAGTGAACAGATGTTAGATGAACAGTAAAAAATATATATGCCAACCATATCCATTGTTATCATCTAAGATGGTAATTTTTCATTTTATCAAGTATATTCCATCTTTGCCTGAAAGTAGGTAATTTCTGTTTGCAAACAAATGAAAAAGATAATTTTTTTTTGCAGTTAAAAATTAACTTTCAATGATATTACATGTCTGGCTTACATTATAACACTTTCATTACAGAAAGTGTTTTACTTTTCAGGTGAATATGCGTTATATATATGTACCTGCATTCTATATAGTAAAATACATGCAACATAATTGGTAACTCAAAAATCAGAGATTTGTTATAAATTTAATTGCAGCAATTTCATGATAATTGCTAAAGTCCAAATGTTTCTTTCTCTAATAATATAATACTGTCTGCTCCAAAAATGTCATTCACTTGTAACTTATCATTTTAAACAATAACAATTAACACAAAGTAATACAAAACATTTAAATTTTTTTTATCAACAATAGTGTATTTTACCTTCCTTTTTTATTATTTAGTATTGTTTTTTAGAAACTAAGTTCACTAATTTAACCATAGTTGCCATTTGGCGATTGAAGCATTTTTAATTTATATTAAAAGTGAGCATCTTGGAGTTAAACGTAGGGCAGTATGTTGCATTTCTCGTTTATCATGTTTCTCTGCGCAAAAAAAAATTGCATATAAATTACAATTGCTTCCGTTACGCGGAAGTTAATAGAAGAAAGAATAAATTTCCAATGAAATATTTCATCCCTGAATACAAACAAATGTATGCAGACAATTTCTGAGCTTTCATCGTAATCGCATTAAGGAACACGTGTATGTTGATAAAATAATAATAGTAACAAAAAAAAAGAAAAAAAGATATTAACGCGACCTACTTCTCCGCCGAATTTCTCAGTAGCAAATTTTGCCCTTTATATATTCGTAGAAAATGATTTCAATGCGAGCAATATCCCTTAACGGATATTTTGGTGCGTTTGAAAGGCCACTTTTGACCGCGGGCAATCACATAATTGCAAAACTGTTTGTTGCAGGTTTAATCTCTATCTAAAGCTGTTCATCGTGATGGGCATCAACTGGTCGATGGAAATAGTATCGTGGTTATTTGAGAGCTCGCCCGCGTACATTTGGTACATCACCGACCTGACCAACACACTCCAGGGTGTCATCATATTCATTATCTTCGTTTGGAAAGATAAAATCAAGCGGCTGCTGCTGAAACGTTTGGGCTGTCAAGACCGCAATTTCATGTCACGGAATTCCACCCGAAGTGCTTACCACAGTTCGGCGTCGCGGACCTGCACCACGTCGATCCCCATACAGGAAAAGACGAATCCAATCGTCGACCCCTCTTGTCGCAGCAGCAGGATCACCATCGAGGAAAGCGTGTGCAACTGACATACCGCTCATTTGCGGATTCAACAGACACAAGTTTAATAATAAATAAAGAAAAAAGAAAGAAAAAAGAATAACGCTTCAAGACTGTTTTTGCACGAGACAAAAAAGAACGTAGTTTACTTTGCGTACACGGTGAAAAAAGTAGACAGATAAATTAGTTAATTTTTAAAAAAATTTATCAATTTGACGATTTGTTATAAACCTTACACCTTCTTCTCTATATATATACACTGAAAAAAAAAACTATTAAGAATTATTATGCTGGAACCTTAAAGCGAAGCCGTTTGCACAATATTGGAAAATTTACGGTGCCAACATAGTAAAAATTACCGTGTTTTCCATAGTTTGTTATAGTCAAATTGTATTAATTTTTAGCGAGAAAGCTTTGCGCATCTTATCACGTAAATTTGTTTTTAAAAAAAAATTAAAACAGTGATACGTTAATTGATAATGTAATTATCGTTTAATTTATATAATACACTTTATAGAAATATTATGTATTGTGAAATTGAATATTTACGAAGAAATAAATATTCTAGCACGAGTGAAGAGCTCGTGTTTTGAAAATTTATCTGAAATGTTTTGAAAATTTATCTGAAATAATAGATAAATATTTCTTATAATTAAGTATTAATGAACTGTATATAATTTTTATCAAACTACATACTAATTTTCACTTAAACTTTATTAAATAAAACTAAAATTGTAATGAAGATCACAAAAATAAGGTCTTCGTCACTGTTTTATCACTCAGTTTGTTAATTTCACGCAAACTATATATAAAAATAATACAAACTTTCTTTGCCGTGTACGCGCAATCAGATGGTAAAAGACGCGAATAGTCACGTCGGATGACTATTTATTTCCCTCCCTTTTTTTTACCGACCCAGTGTACTTTGTTTTTTTTGTTTTTTACTCGATGCTATGCTGTTCACAGCACTGCTAATGAATATTTAAATTATGACAATTGTAACAAGGATAATTGTAACAATATTTAATTACTTAAGATAATTAGTAATCGTTAATCAAGTTTCAGAACTATTAACGTAGTACTATCGGTTTTTACATTGTGTTTTTAAAACGTAGTCACCGGCGTGTAAATATTTTTACTGTCTGATTTATCGTTCAGAAAATTTATAAGGCGACTTCGTAATTATACGCCTTTGCTGCAACTGTTAAGTGTAATAGTGTTTATGTTCGTTCTTTATTGCACATGACAGATTTCTGTCATCCTTAAGTGCATCGTTGCTCGTCATGCTAAGTATTGCATTCAGCATTTTTTCCAAATCACGTCGCGTTTTGATGAAGTGTTAACACATTTCTTCATCGTGTTAAATATAAGAATATTAACCTAGTCCAGGCTCTTTATTTTATATTATTTGATATTTTTGATCATTGCTAAATAGAACTAATAATTAGGGAAACTTTCCTACAAATTTATAGTAAAATTCTTGATATGGACAAAGTTTCATATATCCAGCAGACCATAATACCGCATGAGATTATTTTTTTTCTTAAATATAAAAGTTCCAGAAATTAAAAGGACCTTTACTTCTCAAATTCAATTATGACATCTCTGCCATACTTGGACTGGGTTAATATATTTTCATACAACCAAATATTTTAAAGCATTTATAGTACATAAAAATAAATTGAGTTACTTTTCCTATATATTACGTTTAAAGTTAAAATTTATTGCTTAGATATTTTAAAGTACCCAATTTTTTATTATTAGTTGTACATAATAATTATAAATAAAATAATTGACCGTAATCAATGCCCCGGTGCTGTAAAACGTTATAATAGATAACATTTTACACGACTGCTTCTTCTCATATCACACATATATAGTTTAAATTTGAGAAAGAATTTTCTGTTAAAATTGTTCAAATAATGCATTTTTGAATTATAGTGGGAATTCTATTCTTTTTGTTTATTATTGTTATTATTAAAAGAAGCTTCATATGTAAAATGCCTTATGTAACAAAGAAAGTTATTATACCTTATGCATATTTTTATAATACTATTATAATATATGAATAGAAATTTTAACTTAATTAGTTAAATATTTTGTTGGTACAATTATTGCAAAATTCTATAATTGTTTGAGATTTGAAAATCGTTATATGGATGTAAAACAAAACTGTAGGCTGTTGGTACATATCCATGTGTCAGCTGTCATACAAGCAAACAAACACTGTTCTCAGAGTAAAGGCTGCTCTGTGCTTTTGGATTAAGTTACTGTAATCTACGCATATTGTTTATCTCTGATAACACGAATACATTCATCTCGTTCATATTCTTCAAATAAATTGATTTATAATACTCAAATTTTTTGTTTAATAATAATTACGTAAACATTACATTTTAAATTAAAATATAAATTACATACACAAATCACATATTAATATGCAAATAAACAGTTGAAGTAAAATCACAATAACTTATAAGCGATAAGTTTATACCAATTAATACACTAAGGAAAAAAATTGTGATAACCGGATTTCTGGTTAAGATAATCAGATTGTTGGTTATTTTAACTAAAAAAATCATAAATCTGACTAAAATTTTATAGTTTTTACGAAAATTAACTATATATATGTACAGGAATGTGTATAGTTAACTATATCTGCTTGTGTAGTTAATTACTATATATATTTAATATTACAATTTCTTTTTCTGAGTGTATGAAAGATAAAGAGAAAATATTTTACAATATATAATTATATTTTACAATTCAAATATAAGGGTTTTAAATATAAAAAAGTACTCTTGAACTAAAAATAAAAAAGAAGACTTTGGTTGTATTTTGCATTCAAAAATAGTTGAAAGAAAAAAGTTAATTTAGTTTATTACTGGAGACAATGGTATAGTTCATAAAATTTTCATGTAAAACTTAATTTTTAGATTTAAAATTCTAATACTTCCAAGAATAGAACAAAGGTACAACTTCTTCCTAATTAAACTTGTGCAATAAAAGTTGCTCCGACGGCAAAGTTTGCACCATTTACAGACTTATTAAAAAATGTGCATGAAAATGTAAAACATTCCGCCGTTGTTTTATCGTGGTATGAAAAATCAAACTATGAACACAAATCCACGTTCATGCGACTTCACGTAATATCATACACGAAATTGTACATCGAACGCTCTGCTTCTGTGATTTATAGGCTTTTGTTTCAGAGAACTGAACAACGAAAATTCCCGCAGCATTAATCGCCGACTCTTTTTGCATAAATACGTCTAATTCTAGAAATGGTATTATTATCTGCTTATAAAAATCTTGAACTATTACTTACACTGCGGTGCGAAAATTGAGAAAATTATTCAATAATTCTCCTCAATCAACATGTTTACACTTCAATCGAAATTATTGCTTTTAAGCTTTTTCATTAGTTAGCAATTATAATGTATATAATTTTAAATTCTTTTTACTACTGTGTAAAATAGTAATGGGAGTTAGAAGAGATAGTAGTTGTTTCATACTTTCTTTATTAAAGCTAATAAGTTCTTTGCAAAAATGCAAAATAATATGTACACTTTCCAAAGAATAAAAGTATATCACGTTACCAATGATCTTTTTAATGTGTAATACCAGTATGTTTCATTTAATGAAATATATGTTGTGATCAGTCGATTGCATTCGTACGATACGAAATCTCTCCTAATTCATAGTGGTGTAATGTACAAGATAAGGGATAGTGTTGAATAAAATGTTATACTCAAATGTATTAATTCTCATTTGCTTAGCTCTTTTGCTGCAAATAAATAAAGGCGTGCCATAAATAAATATGTTCGAATGTAGCGTTAAAAAAAATTCGATTAATTTTCGCGCGGTTCGAGTCATTTTAAAGTATTGTTATGGGTACTTAATCATTTTGAAAACACTGTTGTATTTTAATTAGCCGAAATTTAGCGATTTTATCAAGACTTCACTTATAACTGTTATTATTTGCATTTGTCATATATCTCGATTTGTATAATTTAGACAAAGAAAATTATATAGTAAAAACTACAATAACTTTTGGTAATTTGGGCCCATCGTGATTATATATAATATATGTATAAAATCACTTTTTGTTCATAATTTTTTTAAATAATTATAATAAAAAATATTTGTAATATATAATAAACATTGTATATTGAATATTCTTAAATGATTAAAAAAATTTACTACACTTAATGAGACGCGCCCGAATAACCAGAATTTATAGTATTATTAAATGTTATAACATATTTTTATCTATAAAAGTGTAGTTTCAAAAAGAGATGTGTTAAGTATTTAAAAAAGCAGATAATCCTGCATAACATGAAAATAGCAGGGGGAAATCCATGTGAAATATGAACAACTGAAAAACAGTTTAAAACTTAAAGCACTTGTAACTTACAGTGTTTACAACGTTGCATATTAGCTTGATCAATAACCGAACAAATAATTCAGTATTTTCACTTGGACTTTTTTCCAGCAAGTTTTATAATATTTTTAACACGACGACTTATCAGTAAAAAATCAAAAAAAATCACATGTACAAATGTAATCGCGTGAATAATACTTCGCGATGTTTATATCATTATCGAATAAGAACTTTTGATAAATATGTATTCATTCATATCTCAACGTAATATCTATAATCTTTAATGAATACATTGGTGAGCGAGCTAGACGTTGCTTTAACGAGTACCATATAAGTTAAGAAAAATCAAATTTAAATTTAATACAATTAAATTATTATTGTATTAATTAGAGCTGACGAGAATTGCTAAGGAACTCAGTTTAATGTTATCATTTAATAGGTGGCCATTATTGTATTAAAATTAAGAAACAAACTATTTTATTATTTTATGAATAAAAATATGGTATTATTTTATTTTAGTAAAACGTATATTTGGAATTACTTCGATGAAAATAAAAACTCTGAATATGAAATAGTTTGTTTAAGACTTAAAAAAACTTGTATGTAATATTAAATTAGTGTATCTATTAACAGAGAAATGTATAAATAATTAATGCATATAAGTATTTTGTTGTACAACATGTATAAAAAATAAAAATGGAAAATAGAATTTCTATTTTCTTTCTTTTTTGTTAACAAAAATTAATACCGTGAGATTTCAATTTATTCATATATTTTTTATATGTTAAATTATAAATAGTAAAATTGTAAATACAATAGTTAACATGTATTTTCAGATTTGGAGGTACATTTTGAATGTTGTAAATACAATTATACATGAAAATAGCTGCTTGATTTTAAACTTTTCGGGGAGGTATACCTTTAAAATTAAAGTACAAATATATAATATTTAAATATTTTATTCATTTTTTAGCTAGATTTACTTAAAAGTATGATAATGAAAGCAAAATACATGTAATGAATCAATATTTTCCTGTTAAAATAAAAAAACCTTTGTTTACATACAAATAAAAACTATATCTCATGAGAATTTAAATAATCTAACTTAAATAACTTTAAAGTATGTACAACACACGATGCCACAGTCACTCGCAATGAAAAAAATTTGTATGGCTTCACTGCGCGATACAAACTCTTTGTGAATATTAATTGCATTCACTTCGTTTTTAATTTTTCTTTCTTCTTTTACATTTTAAATGGTGTGCTTTTTTGATTGATAAATATATATGAATTGACCCAGTTGAAGATACGTGACTGACCGAACGTTTGAACTGATCATTAATTACGCGCAACGAAAGAAATTGCTTAGATAATTTTCTGATCTTCGTACGCCCCCAAACGTTCGGCTAACTGGTTTTGCTAACCACTTGAAATCCAGCTCGATCCCGCTTGTAACGATTGATCGATTGTGTACAAGCTCGACAATAACAAAGGTCTTTGATTTATTGTGGCAACGCGTAATCACCTTATTATAGATAAAACTAATAACTAATGTTTGGGTCGTTCTACTTTCAAGATTTAAAACTCTTGTCAGAGAAAGTCACTTTTCAACGAGAAATAACGAACATGTCTTCTCGATCGACACCCATGCCATCACCATCCTCCAGATTGGAAAAGTTTTGGTAATGCGTTGATCGATGCACTTCGTGATAGAACTCTTTTGGTCTTGCTAACTGCAGCTCATATTTCATTGTTGGATCGTGTTTAACTCCTAAAAAAATAAAAGAATCATTTATTAGATATATTTCTAGTACACTTATCTTTTATATTAGTAAAATAATATGTTTCAAGTTGTATGAAAATATTGAATACAAAAATTCGTTATTAAACGAAATTAAAGAAGAGAGAATGTAAGAATATCATAAATAAGTGTAAAAATTCATTCAAGTGACTTTAATAAATAAATAAAAATAATTTTGAAAATAAGTAACTTACCCATGAAGTTATAATTCCATGATCCTTGGCTAGGAACCATAAAGAATCCATAGAATCGGTCAGACAAAAGCATTTGTACTTTTTCATAATGACTCGGAAGATATCCTTTCGGGTTATTTCCTTTATCAGTATTTTGTTTGCCCCACTCGATTCCACTGTAATTGAATGAAACATTAATTTTACTTTCCTAAATAACGTTGTTGAGTTTAAGGTGAAAAAAATAAATATTTATATTGATTTCAAATGAAAATGATGTACAATATATAACAAGATACGAACCTCGGTGTTAGTTTATAAGCTGTAAGCGAACAAGATCCAGGCGTGAAACTGCATGTAATAACTATTGTTTTCTCTCCATCCCAAGAGGGATTTTCGGCCATAATTTTGGCGTGTGTTGTGATATCTTGGGGTGACAATTGTGGCAATTCGTTCGGCTGTGTATGAATCCAACCAAGTGGCTCCATTTCTTTAAGATACTGATGAGATGGCAATGCATTTGGTAAATGTACGGTCTGGTGCGTTCCCCATTGTGGCACCATAACAATGCACCGAATTTCTTTCACCTGTGGATTGTCTGGTGGACTCACGCCATAAAGATAACCTGCGATTTGCGCGCGCAAGTCGGAAATCATAACAAACTTTTTGAGTACGTTCTTCGGCAAGATGTAAGTGTAACCCGTTTCCTTGATGTCGTCCGATGACACATAAATATGGTTAGTACGCAGGTACAAATTAGTCGCGGATATCGCACGGACGCGCCATTCAGTTTTCGAACTGAACGTTTGGGTTTCGTAATTGGAGGTCGTGGCTGTAATAATTTCATCACCGTGCTTGTTGACAGTGCGCGTTGTCGTTGCAGTGAGTTGAGACTGCTCTTTGGTTTGCTTCTCGATCTCAGCAATTTGTTGCCTCTGCGCAGAAGGCGCACTGATCTCCATACCAAGAATGATATCACGGATTTCGGATTGCGTGAGAGAGGCAACATTTACGTTGTTCTTTTTGCCATAATCAGCGAGGATCAAGTCTTTGAGTTGCACTTCAACCTTGATCCATTCATCGTCAGTGAGAGATGGCCAAATATGATGTGGTTCGGTGATTGTGGTTTTATCGGGTTTAAGTACAACTTTCGTTCGTTCTGTATTAACGTGGAGAGCGCGCAGAATGAGAATCAGTCTTGAAAATGCAGTATATGATGAAATTGTTTTCAACCAATCATCGTACAGATTGAATAATACCATCTGTGGTTCTGTGGCCTTTAGAATTAAATCACCAAATTTCTCTACTTTCAAACAAGCTTGGAATGGTAGTTGCAATTCTGAACCTATAATTATTAAACAATTATATATTAGAATACTTGTTTAAGAATAAGTATATTTGAACAAAGTTATGATTAAAGTTCTAGATCAAATTTAATATTAAAACTCTAGATCCATATACACATATATGAAAAAAATCTTTAACAGTTCAAATTACAAACCTTTAATAACAATATTCGGGAAATCTAGAAGATGCACTTCAAGTGGGTCCAACATTCCTTTTCTAGTGACAATGATTTGTTTAGGCTGCTCTTCAACAGGCAGTGATCTAATCAAGGCTGCTACTTCCTCAGCTGTCTTCCATTTGGCCAATTGTCCAAGACGTTTCTGTCCAGCCCATACTGACGTATGAATAATCTTTAAGAAAAGTTGACCGGTTCGTGGATTAAAGATAAAGATAGCGCCGTTTATCGGCTTGGTGGTCAAGTTTCCTTCGAAAGTCTTGTGAATGGTTACTCTGTATACATTTGTGTCATCGACAAACCAGATAATTTGGTTTGAGAACAATTCTCCATAGTTTTGGGATGACAAATAAGGCTCTGTTGGCTCCGAAGAATACAACTGTAGAGCTTTCCTTATACGCTCGCGTAAAACATAAAGTGCAGGATTGGCTTTCATAATCTTCGCCATAGCTTGCTGAATAAGTGGTTTGCATCCAGGGAACCAATTGCCATAAGCCGAATGTAAATTATAGGCCAAATCAATAGCGATTAGTAGACCCGTCGGTGATGGATAAATCGACATGTTATCAGTGGTGTAATCGAGGAATTTGGCTCTAGCATAACGCTCAATGTCGTGCGAATCGTAATCTCCCCATCGAAGTTGTACATCGATCCAGTATTTTTGAGTGGATGTGCTATCCATTTGATCTTTTGAGTCTGCAAGTAGTGATGCACGCGATACGTTCCACTTATATGCAGAGAAAAGTAAAATGTCAGCACATGATGAATTCATCTTGTAAGATTTTCGAGGGTGAATTGTTTCTTTTTGAACTGTATCAATTTCCAAAGCATCTAGTTCCTGGTCAAATACTTGACACAAGTCCATAACAATTGATTCGTGCACTTTTTGCCATAAATGAGCGCGGAAGATTTGAATCAATGAGATTTTCAGTGTTGGAATTTTACCATGCATGAATATGCCTGTTAAATAAAGACAATTGATTAGGTTATTATTGCACTGTTAATTATTTTGCTTAAAGGGAGGAATTTTGTTAGTAGAAAAAAGGACAGAAAGAGATATGGTCAAGATATAAAATATGAGATATAAAGTATGATAAACGAATAGCATTACCTGTAAGATCAAGCTGTACTTGGAAACCAACGTATACGTTAGCACGGTTTATAGTTGGAGACCACCACAGAGTAAATCTTCTGTTTGGAATCTGGTTCAAGCCAGACCGTTGAGCATTAGTAAGTTTTTTGTATTTCATGGACTCTTCGAAACCAGAAGCTTTCTCCCAAAATAGACCTTCCCATGTGGGGAAGTATGTTCCTTTGAATAATGTATGTTCTAAAATACCTTCCACACCTCCCAGAGATTGTATCATATCAGTTCGGTAATTATTCAAATTCCACAATTTGCCATCGTGGCGTTGGTGAGTCCACCAGAATGGATTCTGTTTGAGTACTTGGTATTGTTTGAATTCGGTACGAATTCTCCAACCTTTGTCATAAGCCAATGTGTGTCTATCTTTCTGGAAAAGCGTATTTATACGAGGAATACCGCGATCCCAACTGTCGTCCAGATCTTCGAGTGTGAGGCGACGATTCTGTGCGCCTGCTTCTTGGCGTTTTAACGCATATTCCGCCCAAACACGCTGAGAGTCCATGAATTCGGATTCCCAAGCCAAAATATAACGATACAAATTGGGAATGAGCTGATCTTCGTCGTGACTCATTCCAGATCGGAAATGTGTAATGCTTACATCTGTTTGTTTAGACCAACGTAGATCAGATTGAGGAATGAGTACGTGACCCATTGACAACATTCCGAGACCGCCTAATTCTTTTGGAGTGTAAAATACTACTGGAGGGAAACGAGAAGGCATTTTTGAATTTAAGCCAATCTTAATACGAGTCTGTATCTTGTTTTCGCACTTCACAAGAAGTTCTAAAAGTTCAATGGTATTAGTGACAGCCTCGCGGAAATATGTCATTAATCCAATTAATGCTGTATTCCATTTGTTAACAATCTTGGTGAAAGTTGTTGAGCCCGATGCCATGAGAATTTGACGAACTCTGTTATGGAATCTGTTAAAAAAGTATAAAATATAAGTTCGATATTGAATTCTATTTTATAAAAAAGTTTATATGTGTATTTTTTGGGGTAAACAAGTACGCAATTACCAAAATTTTATTATGAAGGTAAGTTTTTATACAAAAAACAAATGTATAATCCTAAACTGATAAAATAAAAATACCTTTGAAGACTTTCATCGTCCACTCTTAAGAAGCATTGCGACGTCCTTTCTTTTGATACTTCATTCTGCAAATTCCACACTCCTTTTTTGCTTGTAGATTCTTCTTGCATTGTTCTGCATTTGGGTAAAATTCTGCATTCAAATCCACTCATATTAAATAACAAATTTGGATTATCCTTACTGTATACACTAACAAAGCTATTCTCCCACTGTATCGTTGTGGTGGATCTTGGCAATCGATTTTTGATATCCCAAAAGACAGCACGTCCCAAATTAACATCATGTTTCATTAGTCTCATTCTTGCATCACGAGGCCAACACTTCTTGTTATTATATCCAACGATATTTTCATTATTTGGATCAGGATGTTCTGTAAGATATCGCTGAATCAAGTCACGCGCTTCTTCTGCGGTGAATCTTAAGAACAAGTGAATTTTATCAACATAACGACAGTACAATCTAATTGGATGCGCAGTCTCTGTTGCCACATCTTGGAACGTGAGGAAGTCATTCGGCATTTGCGGTGGTCCTGCCATTTCACTTGCACGCTGTAAGCCTAAAACCAACAGGTCCAACACCAAGCCATAATATTGAGCAATAAATGACGCAAACTGTAGTCCACGAATGATACCATAACTGTTCGTGTGATTCATGTCTTTGTAATTAATCACAACGTTATTCTTTGCTGTCATGTAATCTGCAATATTATGGTCAACGATCAACCGAAGTAACCTATTGAGTAAGGTCAAATCAATCTTTTCGTATAATTTTTCAAACTTGGACTCCAGTAATACATTGCATTCTCCCTCGGACACATCCCAAACGTCTTGCAGATTATTTATGCCTTGACACCATTTGTAAACAAGTAATGGTGGTGGTTCGCTGTCTGATGGTTTCACCCATGGTGGGAATAACCGACGTTTATCAGCTTCATACCAAAGGTACTGGTCCAAGTAAGCATCAGTTATTTTTTCTAGAGGTTCCACTTCATAAACTGGTATCAAATGACTGTATAGATCCATAAATTCAATTTGAACTTCTTTGAACTGTCTCTGAGTGAGAAGATGACGTTTGATACGTGACAGAGCTTCGTGGGGATTGTCATAAGCCTGTTCGATCAGGCCAAGCTCTTCGCGTTGGCTTTGGTTTAGACGGGATTTTACACTGTACGCTTCTTTCAAACGTTCCAAAGCGAGGATCAATAATTTTGTGTCGTGCTTATAAGAAAGAGGAGGGAATGGAATTGGAGCAAAGCGCCGAGATTCCAACCAATGTACCGTCGTTGTGTAGATAGCAACAGCTTCTTCTGGCGATATGTAAGGACCGTCCTTCAAATAATTGTGTTGTCGTTCTTGTTCAGCTTTCAAGTAAAGTCGAGTTAATCGTCCAAGGTTCTTTTTGCACACAGTTTTGTCAACAGTAGCGCCTCGACGTATACGTTCACGATTATAGTGAGCTGTATTTGTCCACCAGTCAGCCTTCATTTTTACATAACGAAGAATCATGCTTTCTGCAATTCATTTATTTATGTTATTTAATTATGTACAAATTATTAACATTTAATGTCATTTAAGCAATTGACACGTTTAACTTTAATATAATTTAATCATTTAAATTGTTACAAATATTTAGACAAATCATAAGTTCGTTTAAATAGTTAGGAGGGGGAGGAGGAGGTAGGTTATATTTGTACAATTTGATTATACAGATTTAATGACTAAATAATACTTACCAATAGGCATAGGCAATCCTGGTACTTTCCATGGAATGTTCGCTTTCCAAGATCGCCAGGCTTCACTCAAATGTTGTAGAATAGTTCTGGCTTTGTTTTGTTTTATACCTTCTGGCATCATATCAACTATATCGTGCATAACTGAAGCACGTAGTTCAAGGTCAAAGTGGGATTCCACTCTCTGTTTTGTTACAGTCTTTGCTACTCCTTTAGAATGACGACCTTCGAATTGTCGCGACAGCAAATTTCCAAGCCATCGTTCAAGAAGAGGGGTTATGCCCCTCATAAAGAAGAGCCATACTCTCCAACCTGGAGCCCAAAATCCACAACCTGGTCCTTTTCCTACTGGGCCCTTTATTACAAAGGTAATAATATTTTTTATTAAGATTATATTACGTTTATTGTTCACATTTTTATACAAGACAAGATTTTATAGTTCATCAATTATATATAAACTTATATGCTAAAAGCATCCATAAACTTTAATTTACTGGTTCTTTTTTATTTACAGATTTTACTTTATTAAATCATGCCATTTATTAATAAGCATTAGCAAATATAAGTTAATACTTACAGTATTAAAACGATAATAAATCAAATGTTTTAAGTCTTTGCACATTCGAATTTGTCGCATAAGTTTATATTTATATCGGTACATTCCTGTCAATTGACCAACATGAGCAAATATATATTGCAATCCATCTGCTAACTGAAAAGCGTCAATATTATTCAAGCGATATTGAACATGAGAATCAATAATAAGTTTCGTCAAACGAAGAATTTCTCGACATAAGTGGAATGCTGAAACAAATAATTACAAAACAAGGTTACTTAAGACTAAAATTTAATATCTATAACTATGATTTTTCTCGTTAATTTATTTTACAATATGTTATACAAAAATAACTGGATACTTGGGTTCCGTAGAAAAAATTGCTTTAATATTTCTTTTTAAAATTTCATAAGACTTAACAATTTCAAACACTTTAAAGATCTATTTATTAAATCAAATATTTTAATAAATCTTAACTCACCATTTCCGAATCGTGATTTCTTTCTTTCCTTTGTGGTGAGAGTTTTTACTGGTTTTAAATTGAAATTGTAATCTAAATGCAAGTAATTTAAGTTCTTGCGGTGAATTAATAAATTCAACATATTGTAACCTTGACGACAAACTTGTAAACCAGCTTCAACCCAATCAATCGTTGTTGTTTGGAAGAATTTGGTGGATTTAAATGAACGGAACAAATATCGTTTTTTCTGTGGTTTTGGATGACGATGCTTCAGTGCATTCAATACAAAATATTTCAGTAGTTTCTGATAACTGACGCGAACTTTGACAGGTTGTCCTGGTGGACAATGTTCTCTATACCAGCACTTAACTAGAGGAATGTCAATTGCACGACGCGTACGACCTGAACGAGTATTAAAAGGTCTTGGTGCCCATAATAAAGCAATACCGTTTGCAGTGTTATCAGTATAAAGTGAAGTCTCTTGTAAGAATGTTTGTGCATTTTCAGATAAATAGAATTCTTCATCGTCATCAATTTCAGGCTCTACAGTCTGCAATTGAAAATATGTTATATTAATATAACTGAATTGAATAACATGAATAATAATAACGTTTCAAAAGAATGATATCCAATTCTCTCAGTAGAAGGTGTAGATGATCATAATTTCATCTTTCCCACTACTAAGATGATATATAGATAGCATATTACAACACTTTCTCTTGAAATAAATTCATAGCATATAAGGCATTGGTTACACTACCCTTACTGATGAGTTTCAGTGTAACCAAGAAACAAAACGCTATCTAACATTTAATATCTTATACACGTTATTATTATTGTTATAATTATTATTTATAATAATAACACATTTAGCATTCCATCTTGCTTTAGACACTTGACTAAAAATTTCGGACAATAAATATAATAAGTCACTGAAATATTAAGTGTCGGAAAAAATTCTTGAAATAATAACATTAATAATCAGTGATTATGTTGTCATATTTGAATATCTGTCTGCACAAAATTGAAGACAGTTTATGTACAATAAAAATGACAGTTTATTTTCGAGTAGAGATAGACCAACTATTTCACTTTTACAAAGAAATAATGGTATCCTGATCGACTCGAAAAAATAAAATAATATGAAAAAATCTTACTTTTAACGTATTCCGATGAGAAATTGGATTAATGAGAGGATCAAAATAAAATGCTGGTAAATCTGGGTCTTCTGTTTTGATGTACACAACATTCGGAGCATGATACCTAAAAATAAAAAATTTTGAATACTAACAACATAACATATTATGACTTATTTAAATCATTATTTTATTCTTTAGTTATAAATAAAAATCTGTAGTTAGCCTTAGCATATTCTCTTTTATCTCAATCAAGAATACAATAATAGCTATCTTTTTGTTTTTCCACAGTGTTAGTAAGATTATACTTTATTTAAGGTTTAATCTCAAAACTCACGTGGATTTAAAATCATATTAACATTAGATTATTACAATCCTTGTATAGTAATACTTACCATGACAGATGGACAAAATGAGGCATATTGTTGTACAAATATGGAAAAGCAATCCTATATTCAGTTCTAATTGGTTGTCGTATGATTATTTTATTTATGTCATTGAATTCATTCCAATCTTCATCAGCTGCATTAGAATCTTTGACCAAAGGTTCAAATTTTGGACCTCCAGGAATTGCCATATTTAATGCTTTAGCAGTGAAAAATGATTTCGGATCAAAGAGGTAAAAGTAGTTTTGATCTACTAAATCTGTTAAAAGTTGATTTGCTAATCGGTACAAAGTTGCCATTTGAGGTAAAGAAAGATTCCACTTTCTGTAGGTAGATCCATTAACATGTCTAAAATATTTTTTTAATTATTAATCTTGATGAATTTGTTTACTTATTTAAGTTATTTAATAAAACTTGTTTATTTGCTTTGATGTAAGTATATCTACTGCATCTAACTTACTTTGTTCCAACAAGTGGTTTGTGTTCATAAAACCAAGAAGCTACCGATTCGTCCTCCTCTGAATCTAATTCAATTTGAATTGCTTCTAACGGTTCCACATCAAGAACGTTATCAGCATAATCTAGAGGAGGTTCTTCATCATCAAATGGTGGAAATCTCATACGCTTGAAATGTCTTCTGTCTCGTTTCTCACGTCTCATCATAATCCACATTGTGCTGTAATATAAATATATTGTATTTATAACTTCTATATATTTCATAATTTATAACTTTTTATGTATAGTTTAACAGAAATATCAAAGCAAGCTGTTTTTCTCTATTAATGTATATAGTATAAGAAAAGCAAAAATTAATATATTTTTAAAAATACAAACCCCCATTGTGCAATATAAACAGGTTCAATGACCCATGGAATTTCATTAACAAAAGTAATTGCTCCAGTGATATGGTAGAGTACTTTTACATCTCGTATTTGTTCCCAAGGCATTGGCATATTTTCTAACAACTTCATTACAGCATGAGGCATGTATTTTAAAGATCTGTAAAATATGATTAATTTTATTTATATAATATAATATGATAATTAAATTTTAAGTATAAAATTGCTTCTAAATAATTCAATTTATTATGAAGATATTGAATATTACCCCAAATAAACGCGTTTATCATGGCGATATTTACGACTACTCATATCACCATGGTCTCTTATAATTTTTCGAATATGTTCTGGCGGCATATCCTCTCTCTGAGCATCCACAAATCCAAATTTTCTCTTTTCGGCAAAACGTTTTGACTGCAGTTGTTGCCATTTTTGAGCTAAAATAAATTTAATAATTGTTAAATATTTGTCTTTATTAAATATACACGCATTCAATAGTTTTACAGATTTATATTCAGCAAAGCGTTTGATCCAGATGCAACACCTCAGAAGCTCGTCTCGGACAAGCTAATGACAATGCTACACCTGTCAGCCCACATAACAGCTGATTTCAGGACCCCTACGCAATTCATCATTAAGAACTACATTGTGTGTGTATATTCGCATAGCTAATTATAATCTTTCTATTTTTTTGAACTTACTATATATATAATAAAGTAATTTATGACTATATGAACAATTAAAATATACCTTTTTCCTGCAGTTTATCTTCAGATATTACTTCAGGTTGTTTTGGAGGTTGTGGCAATGGTGGTCCACTAGACATTGCATGCAAGTGAGCCGCATGATGAGCTGCCTGAGCATGAGCAGCAGCTTGTGCATGAGCAGCCTGTGCTGCTGCAAGTTGTGCATGAGCTTGTTGTTGGGCCATCATCGTGGCCCAAGGGTTGGGCCCCAATAAGTAAGGAGGCAAAGACATAATGCTTTTTTATTTCTGGAATAAATGCTAGGTTATTATTATACAATATTTTATAAAAAAGTATTTTAAATATGAGGATTTTTTTTAAGAATAGATACTGGCATTATGAGGATCTAAAAGCTTTTACTACCAATGTCATAAAATAACAAAATATTTACCAAAAGTACAGATTTTTACCTGTCTTGGCAGAGACTTTTATGATGTGTAATTACTTAACTTTTGGAAGTTGTTTTCCATGTGAAAAAAAAACAATTTCTACAAGTTGAGCTGTATTACATGAAAAAAATGCGGTTTTCAAGGTAATGTAGTTTTTCCCAAGTTAAAAGAATCGTTTATCATTTCAACATTTTTAATATTAATTTATTTAATAAAAATAAATGAAAACACCTTAACTCTGTGATAATAGCACTGGGATTTCACCTTAATTAAATTATGATTTTTTTTGTTATGTTCAAAACAAAAGATTGTCAGAAGAGATAGGATTTATGCTTTTAATTTAAAAATTCAATAATAATTATTCTTTCAAATTCTTGACAATCAAATATTTGCATGTTACTTCATTATTTTACAAACTTTATTATTATTATTATTTCATAAACATAGAAGAATTTATATTAACAATTATAAAAATTAAAACAAAAATGATATAATCAAATAATCTGCTTATTATACCATAAAACAAAAACATTCTCCAATGACAATTAAGGTATCCAACTTGCAATTTTAATTATTTATTTGATTTAAAAGTATTTTATTGCACATACTGATTAATAACGAAATTGAAACGTATGAAAAAGAAGATATATATGTATCAAGAAAATGTTATGAAAATCTTATAATTTTGGTTAAATATTTTAGAAGCATTATTCAGTAGATGTAATAACACTATTATCTCTCACCAATTACTACATAATATAATATTTTAACCAATTTGTTCAGAAATTACAAGCACAATTATTACCGCACAATGCCGATATTACAAAATGTTCCACGTGCAGAAATACAATAGTTGTGTACATAAATTGTACATTTTATTAAATATTATCATATATTATTTTGAGATAATTACCAAGTATCACTTTATCGATTATTCATAATAAAAAATATTATAATGCCTCAATATAAAGGACAATAAAATCACCGCGGCTTCTTTCACAAGCACCGATATAAAATGGAGGATATAAACCAGAAGTTCAAACTCTTATAAGTACAATGACTCACATTTTTACCACGATGATCTCAGCGCCATTTTAAATAGTAATCCCGAACTAATTGGCGCAGCGGTAAATTTGAATGTTTATTTTAAACATTGTTTAAACAGGTAATAAGAAATATTTCATTGTTACGTAACATAGTTTTATATTTTATATAACTTATTTGTTGAAAGGGGGGGGGGGGGTAAT
>JABFPN010002118.1:0-24016 GCA_022817305.1 Leptoteleia sp. ZL-2020
TGTGACAAGAAAAAAACACTATCGTGTAACAAAAGTTTCCGTGCAATTTAAATTAATAATATTTCTTTATGTTTAAATTAATATTATTTCTTTATGTTTTTCTGTAACATTTTATTTAAACACGCAACTATAACCTTTTTCTCAGTTGCACGTCATAAATATCTGCATTGATTATTCTAGCGTAGATCCCATGCTGATTTAGCATCGAGCTGTATTAAATACAAACTTCAACTCGTAGCATCTAATGAAAAGTAAATTTGACATTTGGAGGCTAGCATATGAAACATAGCATTGGATCCATGCTATTTTAACAACTGAACATTTTTGTTTTAGCATGGAAATTTCTCCCCGTGTATACTTGGTACAAATGAACACGTTTCATTTTCAATTTTTGTAAAATTTTGTATCTTATTATAAGAATTACTATAAATGCACATGTAAGCACGAATTATTATCAAATACAGTAGAAACTATTAACAACATTCTCTCAGTTAACAAAGTAATTAAATACATGCAGAATTAATTTTCAATTAACTTTACTGATAAATTGTACTTCCGTTTGGAAAACGGATGAAAGACAAATGAAATTTGAGTAAAAACAATTGAAAAGTCAGTGATATTAACTAATAACTTTAGAAATAAAATTATATTATTTAGAAATACTCTTGCAATTTAAATTTGAAGTTAGAACTTGTACGTGGAAGTTTCACATTTTCTATAGAATTGTAGGGCTTGTAATATTCAGTATAATAATTCGCAAATAAAGTTCGAAGCAACTATATCTGGCGGATGCTTGGAAATCATCTGCACATTATCTGAATAATCTTTTGGAAATAAATTGAATACAATCTAGAAAAGATATGGACGAATTAGTGATAAATAATTACAGTTTTAATATAAAATGAAATTAATTCTATTTACCGATTAATTAACAGTAAACTAATTTTATCATTTGAAGAATTAAAACATTGGAAATTAAAACTAACGAATGTTATTATTTTTGATAATTTTTCAATTACAAATGTAATTTAATATTCTTTGTTAAGAATTAGTAATTCACTTGGGTAATTGTTATTAACAATCATACAATATTACATTTTTAATATAACCTTTATCAGATCGTAAGAAGAACAATTTAACATATATTGCTTCATCATAAAAAGAATCACTATATTTCATTTTGCTGAAAACGAAAGCGTTACAATGTCAAAAGTGATGCAGTTATATCGTCATTCGTGTTGTTAAAGCTACTTATCACAATAAGCCCTAGTAATGAAATATTTAATTACGTACTAAGAGAGATTCAAATGGAAATGAGATGGATTTTCGCAAATCTCCCGTGGTGTGTACGACAATTTTCGCCACGAGAACCGACATTTTACACAAAGGTTTTGCTCAGACGTAAAATAACGTTTTTCGACCCTTGTGACGAAAAATCAATCTTTATCATCTCTTGTCGAAAAAAAAAGAAACTATAAAGACTCGAATTTTGCAAGTTACGTTGTTATCCTGAAATCGAGCGCGCATGTTTTTCCCGAGCGCTTTTCGTCCGTGTTTATTAATGCCCCTCAATTTCCATTACTTTTTCAATTGTTCTAAATGATGGCGCGATCGTTCGCCCGACCATAAACGTCATCGAAGAATGCAGACGTTTCGCGAAAAGCTCGTGGCGTTCACAATTTCACGACTGCAAATAAAACGAAATGGCTGGAAATAGGTCCCTTTTTTTTCTTTTCTAAACCATCGTTATTGGCGTCCACGATTGATTATCTTGGACACGTCGCGCAATGGACAAGACCATAAACGGAAAGTAATCGAATGTGTCCCCTGAGTAGAACATCGCGGAATCATTTCTTTCTGCAATATCTAGAGACCCGTCTTCCATGAATCCATAAAACAACTTCGTAGCGTGCGATTTTTTTGTCGGCCGGCCGGACAAAAAATCTATAACTAAATTAGAAATTGTTGACGCAGAGTCCGGGCCGGGAAAGGTGCTCTCGCCATTAAGATGACGTTAAATTTCAGCAATCTGCCGCAATTTTTTTTTCACCCCGTCGCGGAATGTTGAATAAACAATGGCGCGCCGGTCAACAGGTAACGGTAAAACGCGATATTGAAAATTGTTCGATTTCAATTTGTTTTGTTTGATCCGATTTGAACAAGCGGACAAGTCGAGATTACTCTGCCGCGAGATTAATTTCTTGCATAAATGTTTACGAAATGATTCATGGAGTCAAGGAATAATTACTTTATCAGCTTTACAAGGAAACTTTGCTGCGAGACGTATTTCAACTCGTTCGCATTACATTTGAAAATGTTAGATGATAAAAATTACATTTAAAATTAGGTCTGATACAAGCTTATTCGGGTATATTTGAACAGTTTAGGTGTTTGAACTGTTCACATTTATTATTAAAATTTAATTTGATACAATTATAATTAATAATAAAAAATGTAATTAAAATTTAATGCCTTTTATTAGCTTGTACGACTGAATTAAAAATAAATTATAGTTTCTCTTATTAATTATAATTATATTAAATTTAATCAATAATTAATTTGAACTATTCGAACATCTGAGTGGTTTGAACGTGTTCAAATGTTAAAATTTCTGAAGAGTTCGAACAGAAAGGTCTAAAAAAAATTACTAAAATTTGTAGCAGAAATGTCGAAAAAATTGTTACATGAATAACTTATGATATAAATTTTGAAATAATAATGAATGTAACAATATAATTGTAAGCAATAATGTTGTTTTTTCAATTGCGTTTCAGTTTAGAAAAAAATTAAAACATAATATTACAACTTACACCCAAATGGAAATTCACAAATAAGAATATAATCAGTTAAAATGTGTTATTTAGCTTGAATTAACCATTAATTGAAAATACTTCTTAAATAATATATTAACATGGCATTAATTACTTGAAATGAGAAATTCCTTTGAATTTGCTTATAAATCCCTTGACAATAATAAATGAGTTTGCGACGGTGTAATAAACAGAAAGATAATTCTCACTGTAATTTAGTTCCTCTATTTTGAATAAACTGTTTTCGAATTTTTCAACATTTTTCCTCCCTGATTGCTGAGTTAGCATTAATTATTTGCTTCTTCCGGAAAAGTCATAAAGCAGAATTTTTTTATGACGCTGAACTTGACGCGGCTATTTATAATTATTGCAAATAGGATTCTTTCTATGATTGTTATCTATGAGATGCTTAATTCGATATTATATTCTGTCGTACTTGGCATAAATGAGCTCGTAATTAATATTTATATTGTCCACAATATACAGGCGTGGATAACAATTTTTTGTACACTTGACAATAGCTTTCTACAGCGAAAAAAATTATATAATAAAACTTACTACACCCTTAATAACTCTTGGATATTTTTGCATTTACGATAGAATTTATTTACAAAAATAATATACTATATCATAAATATTATTATTTATATATATCAGTAATTTATATATTTTTATCAGTACATTCTATCATAAGCTTAAGAATTCCATCATAAGTTTATTATTTTATTATAAGTGTATCTCATTTTTTTACGGATCAGATTAGTATTCAAAATTGAACTCACTCCTTGGAAATTAGACAACGATAATCTTTGAAATTGCATCAATTATTTAGATTACAATTTTAAATAAAAATTAAATCAACTTATTAATATTGAAAAAATGGCAATTAAAAATATTGCACGATTAAACACAATTGTAATTTATCACTAAAAACTGAATATTTTTTTAGATTAAAATATACTTCTAATATTTGTTGCTTTGAAATTTGATTTATTCTTTAGTTTTTATATACATAATTGCTGTTTGATTTTCTATAAGAATACATTTAATGCCGCAGTTATATTTCATCCTTATAACAGTTTAATACAATTGTCCCAATTCAAACATAAAGAGGAAAAATACACACGTGCACATTAAAGCAATTGTTATGCAAATTTATTGGCTGCATAATTGTATTTTTATAAATTTTCTTCGAACACACCTTTCAAATATAGCATACCGGTATAAATTGTTTTATTATCATAACTTATCTTACTTTTATTAACATTTTTATAATAAAAAACTGTTTTATATTAAGGGCGCTTCATTAAATAGCTATGCTTGTCACTAAAAATTGTGAAACTTTAATATTATATATGAATTGGGCTTTAAAATAATGTTATCATAGGAATGAAAAATAAAGTAAACTTTTATGCTTTATGTACTCTGTACGTAGCAAACTAAGTACATTATAAAAATTTCTAAAGCAAGTTTTTAACGCTGGAGGATTCTCCACTTGAAATGCTGAAACAACTTGTGTAATGTAAAAACGAAAATCATTTAATGGGTAGAGGAATTTCGTTTCATCGATGAAATCCTCTTACGGTTAAACGATTTCGTTGTCGTTTAAATGATACTTTTTAAAGGTAGCATTTGCTGCTTGGGAATGACAGCTGGAACGTTCATAATTTGATTCAAAGTATATTCTTTAACTCGTAATAATCATTAAATATTTGTCTAAAAAGTATAATAGATACGACTAAATAACTGTTATTTTATAATACAGTGGTTAATTTATTATTGTATAAAATAAACGTTTAAAAATTTAGTGAAAATTTCTTTTCCATAATGAATTTATAAAATATACATACACTGAGAAAAATTATATAATAAAGCTTACTATATTATTAATAACCGGCGGACAGGTGTGTACTTGTGATAGGATTTATTAATAAATATAATTAAAATGATCATATTATATTATTTGATCAATTCTATCATATGTGCACACCCGTCCTCCAGTTACTATATGATTTTTCTCAGTGTAGAGCCAATGGAAAAATAAAATTATATATTATAATGTAAAATTTATGTAAACTTATGTTAAAAATGTTTAGATAAATCTGACAAATATATTATTAAATATTGCTTTGCAAAAGTATTAAATTTGGTTTAATTAATTATTTATAATATATTTAAGTATTATCAGAAAATCAATGTATTCCTTAAAGGTATTTTATAACGAAAATTTAAATCATTCAAATTGTTTAAATTAAATATTATATAACATACATTTATTTATAATTGCTCAATATCGATTACGATGTACTTTTATTAACATTTTATGTATTAACTTTTATTAACTAGTTATTTGTAACTTTTAAAAAAGATAATTTATAAGCTAAGTATTTATTCATAAATTTCAATAATTTTATTAATTCCTGGTAAGAAACAAAAAGACAATAAAATTATTGAATAATGTTTCAGTAAATAATGAAGTATTTAAGTTATTAGGTCAGTGTATAAAACAACAAATTATAGTTGGTAAAGATTATTACGATTAAATTCAATTTAACTTGGCAGAAATTTTTGCACTACTATCATTAAATAAATGACATAATACGTTTAATAAAGCAGATTATCTTAAAATATTAAACTTTACATAGCACGTTAAAGAAAAATTAAAACTTCTTGAATAATAAAATTATATCAAGTTATTGAAAGGCAAGAGAGTTTTATATGAAATTACGTTTTATTTCATAAATAACAAAATAATCATAAACATGAAAATGAAAATTTCAATTTCGTGTGATAACTAACATAGTTTACAACAAGTAATCATGGCAAAATAACTTGATTCAAAAACCAAGTATTCGATTAATAATTTCTTTGCTTTAAGAGCGATAATAATATTAATCCCAGCATTTTAAGCATTCTAACAGAACACATTTTTGTTCTGTTAAAGACATTAATAATTGAGATGATTAAACTAACTCGTTTCAGTTTTATATACATATATACTAATTAAGAAGTAAAGTTCGAACAATTGAATAGAACATGCCAAATAAAATCATTCGTATATTTCAATTAATAAATATTAAACCTGAATAATTCAGAGCTTACAATTACTCAAAAGGTTTCATTCCCATAATACTTAATATATAACGAAGCGTATAATTAATTAACCAAACTAATCACATCAAATGTGCTCATCGCGTACTTTGCCGTAGAATATTAAAACGTGCGACTAATTACTCTATTGTCTGTCAATTAATACCAAAATATAATCCGATACATCAAAATTCTACCCTATCAAATATAGACCATTTAACTTTGCGAATGTACGCGAAAATTCTCACAAACATCGCATTCTCGCGTGCTTTGCTCTTACAATACACAAAACAGTTACATTAATTATCTTCGAAAGTTTCCAACTCGGCGAAACGGGGGGGGGGGGGGGGAGAACCTGAAAAAGCGCGAGGAGGTAAAGTTAACATTTTCAAATTAATTTTCCGCATTGCAATTTAAATTCATAATCCGTCCGCAAAACAGGAGTTACGAAACTTTAAATTCTGCAACATCAATTTAACTTTGAGTTTTTGTGTGCTCGGCTCCGATGAATTACTTTACCCATCAATTAACTTTCAACGAAATATTAAGAAAGTTCGGCATGAAATGCGCGCCGGTAATAATAACGATAACGACCATTATAACAATAATAATAATAATAATAATAATAATAATAATAATAATAAAAGAATTCAACAAGTCGCGGCCGAGAAATAAGCGCGAGTAGTTTACTTCGGCGTACCGCCGCAGTGTCCCCGCAAGAATAATGTCAAGTAACACCAACCTCCGCAAAATGTGCCTTCCTCGGCGTCGGACTGATTGGGCCGCCTACTGGTTCAATCTTCTTTAGACATTGTTCTCTAAATCGACCAACGTGGCTTTCAAAAGAAAATCCTCACTAAAACTTTGGACCTGACGCGTCATCCGATGGGAAGGAGAGAGAGCGAAAAAACCAAGCGGCAACAAAATTTTCCGCCAACGGCAAAAAGTTTTCGTGGAATAAGAAAGTAAAGAAAAAAAAAAAAAAAAAAAAAAAAAAAAAACGGGTAAGGAAGTTGGAGAAAAACGAAGAAGAGGAATCGCGAAATGTGTCAGCGCGTTAATCGATGAGTGCGTAATAGCAATGACAGAATGGACATTCCGTAAAGTCGAAAACGTCGAGGGCTAATGGGAGACGGAAGTGGCACGGGGATTGGCGGTGGTGTCGGGCGCTTCCGGGCCGCGTCAGAACTGGAAGCGAACTCGTGTATCGCTCTCGGTCGCGCTCTCCACGACCCGACTCGTTCGGCGCGACGCGTACGCCGGAGTTTGGACTGCGGATTCCCACTACCGCCGCGTGTCAGGACGCAACGCACTACGGCGGAGCAGGATCGCGGCGCCTCGCCATCTCCGATTCTTCGCTCGGAGGTAGTCGAGCGCGAGGCCGATGAGGCCGATCTTTGTCGCGCCGCCTCTTGACTTTTTGCGCCGGCCCTTGCTCTTTGTAAAGCGACGCGCCAACTCGCGCCATAATTACGGACATCGATGCCGTTAAATGATAATGGAATTAACAGATCTCCGGGTGTTAGACGTAGATTTGTTCGAGTTTTCCGTCCATTTTTCATTGATAATTAAATCCCTCGGCGGAAGGGGAAAGGAGGGGGGGGGGGCGAGAAATGGGACGCTTATTGGGATTTCTTGCGATTATTTCTCGTTTTAAAGTCGTGCGGATGAATTTTGTAAATGATAATTGTCTCGCGCGCGTTTTGCTGATTTTAGTCGTGTATTTCGCAAAGCAGAAACATAAATTCTGCCATGCTATTTATCGACATTTTCGCTACTATTTGCAAAACCTTACACTTGCATAATTGTATTATTAATATACAATTATTAAGAGTAATGATAAAAAAATTATCGTTAAAAAATATCGAAACTAGTCGTGTTAAGTAATTTAATAATTTGGTATGGTCTCAACAGAACATTTTATAGGAAAATTAGGTAAATATACCTAAGATTCTGTGGTTACCAAAAAAATTATCCATTTTTTAATCAATACCATTTTTTGTGGGTATCGATCGTAAACTTTATCTTAAATTATTCCTAAATTAAATTTGCATTAAAATTAAATAAAATTTAAATATTATTTCTTGTCCGACATATTTTTAAAATATATTAATTATATATGTATACATTAAATTTTTCCTAATTACATATACACTGAAAGAAAATATTAACTTTGTTTCAAATAAATGTCGGTTTTCCAATAAAAATTACTGTTAATAAAAAAGAATTACTTCTGTTTTAAGTATGAAAATAACATTTAAAACTCATGTTTTTGCTTTTAAAAAGAATAATATTTATTCAAAGACTGACATAGAATTGAAATAAAGTTAAAAAGTAATATTTTCTGTCATATTTTTCTCAATCAGATTATTAAAATGTTGATTTTTTTATAGAAATAAAAGGATTAAGGGTTTATTCGTTTATGTATTATAAAATACATTTTGTCATCTTTTATGGAAACAAAATAGTTATTAAAATATTAAATATATGAAATGTGTGAAATATTTAAATTACTGAAAATATATTCCTTTAAGAATATTTTTTCTAAATCAGATTGTATTGCATGTCAAATTACGAAAGTTCAATTTTAATCCTACATGAATTTATTTTAATTAACTTTTACTGCCTCCACCTTGTTAAAGGAAATTGTAAATTAAATTATTTGAAATTGACCATCAAATTATTTTCACGTCTAATTTATTCATCGAATTATTTCTTAATACTAGAAATTAAAGGGAAATTAAAGTAATTTAATGTAAAACAACAAAGTTTTATGTTATTCTTCTGGCAAATTTTATGTCTTTGACATCATATAATGTAAGCTGTTGCTTACTTCGTTGTTCTAAAATTCATGAAAATTTCTTTTGAGTAACATCTAAACAAGTAATTCTTTTTAAAGTTTCCCATAATTTTGCATGAGCTCGTCAAAGTCTGCAGTGTCATTATGACTTTGGTCATTTATCAACTTTATCAAAATACCTAATATATAAGAGGGTTAAGAATTTCGATATGAACTTGTTCTTCTAAAATTTACTAAAACTCTGGATTCATTTTAGTCAACGATTATTAAAACATGATTAAATATTGCGAGTTAAATCCAAAACGTATGATCTATTATACTTTATTTCAATTAATTGCAAAGTGTACAGATATTCTATCGGCCTCTTTATTGAAACTAAGTATTGCTATATTGAAATAAAGTATTAATTTAAAATTGATAATAACTTAAATTACACAATTATTTTTATTATTATAATTATATTATTTAGATTATTTCATTAATTATCTTTATATCTCGGTGGTTAAAACAACTTGATGACATTGTATAATATTTGTAAAGAAAACAAAAGAAAAAGAAATAACAATTTCCCTACATAAAGTAACATTATTTAAAGAAGGTATATGTACATCTTCCCTCTATGAATCACGACCTCTCTTAACATTCAATCTTATATCTACACACCCTAATTGGAGATTGAAGGGGAAGGAAGGAAAATTCCAATTGGGGTATCTAAACCTTCAGCTTGTAAGTTTGAACTTGAACACAGGAGTTTAGCTAGGTTTCGACAGGAGCTTTTCTTAGGAGTTGGTAGAAGAGAAGGTCTGATAAGGCAAGTTAACTTCCGACTTGAGAGCAGAGAAATTTAGTTGCACTCGGTTTTTTATCGCACATTCGGAGCACAATAGATGAATGCTCGAGTGATCCTAAATTCTCAAAGAGGTAATACGCCACCCTTCAACGATTCACAATCTAAATAGTCACTTATTTTAAAACGTTTCCAATAATACTTCTGAAAATATCTAAAAATGAAAAATACTTTCAATGGCTTTAATAATAATTTAGGCTATTCCCAATTTTCTTGTTTTCTCTTAGACCTATATTGCCCTACGGTAAATTTTAAGAATATAATTTTAATTTTTTGCAGCACTTAAAATACAATTTTAAGAATACGCTCCAATATTTTTTTCTTTAGTCGACCATACTTTCTTCTAGATGTATACAATTTTCATGTTTTTATAAACGATCGACTAAGTGATTGCAGTGCATACTATAGCTAATCTAAACGATAGCAAAATATTAATAGGACATGCTCCGCCACTATTAATCTTGAATTTATTCGCAACAAAACATCAACCTATATATAAAAAAAAGATATGGAACCAACTTTTTAAATTGCATTGACTTTGTGACATTTCATTAATCTCTGGAATAATTTTTTTTTAAATACTCGTCGCAAACGAGAAATGTTTGATAGAAATAAATGAAATTAATTGATTGAATGTTCAAAGTAAAAGTTTGCTAATGTAAATCAGAAAACTTTGTATTCAATTTGTGAATAAAGATGAAAACGTTTATAATGAATTTCAGATTTGTATAGTCTAATATTTTATTGGGCTACATTTTACGCGTGATTTTTCTTTTATAAAATGTAAATTACCTTTCTTTTGTAATATTAAAAGTGGTTTTTCTATTGCATAAAAAAAATTGAAACGTTATTAAATTCTCCAAATGTATAATTAATATAGAAATTCTAATTTAATGTGTAATTTGAAATTGATGTATGAAACTACTTTGAAAATGTTAAACCAATAAATAATTTACAATTGTTTTGATACTGATGCACAATATAGAAATAATAATTTTTATCTGTACATACAATTGAATATTTATTTACAATAAACAATTTGTTCTCTCAATGTGTTTTTAAAATATTTATATTTTGTTATACATGTTGTATTAACCGTTGGAAAATTTTTTTTACATATGTGGCAATTAATTATAGCAAGTGCAAGATATTATTTTCAGTCGAAGCCTGCTCTGAGAGAAAAATTCCAAAAAGAGATATTATCGTTATACATTTTAAACATAATTTTTGTTCTTTAAATTCAATTTTTAACAGTTTAAATAATATATTTGCTCCATGCAATAATTCATATTTTTTTTATTTTCATATAACTATTACAACATTCTTTTACGACACAATAGACTATTAATCATTTGTGACATTCATTGTAACCATGTATACATTTCGAAGAGTATCGTTTCATGAAAAAATCAAAGTGTTGCATAAAAAAATGTTTATATTTATTATTCTATCTAAAAAAATCGACCACCAGTTGCTTCGAATATTTAAATATAATATTAGTACTTTTACTAGACATTTTTTTCCAGATTTTTCAGGAATATAAATCGCTATTTTCTCGCATTTATTGCAAAAAACTTCGCGTGCAACTAGGGACGAATACGATTCTCAATTTGTGCGGTAAACTATTCATACTCATTGCGAATCATCATCATTCGGCTCTAGTTACACAAATACTACACTGAGAAAAATAATATAGTAATCCTGGACTCTATGTGTTCCTGTATAAAATAATGCTCGACAATATGAGAAGAAGTACTACAGTTCTGATAATTGGTACTTGAAAAAGTGATACCGTTTACCAGACTGTCTGGCAAAGTTCTTAACATTGGAGCATAGAGTCTCAGAATGCCAGAAAGTATAGTAACTCATATTATTTTATTTTTCTCAGTGTATTATGTAGCTTTCTCTCTTTGAATATTCATTCAATATTTATTGAAAATTGTTTATATATGAAACTGTAATATATGAAATATCTTAAATTACAAAGTTTCATATGAAAAAAAGGGAGAGAGAATTTATTTCACATAAATTATAATATGATGGGGAGATTTCTTGAATTTATAAAATGATTGCTTTTTTCCTGAAAATACAATCTCAAATATTTATTTCTCGTATTTTCTGTAATATAGGGTAATAAAAATTTTAAATAAAGTTTAAACAAAACATGAAATGTACTAGTCTAAAAGAATTTAAAAACGTGTTTTAGAGGTTACGAGAAATGTATAAGTTTCTATGAGATGTTATAATTATTTTTGTTACCTTTCTTATTTTGTTATTAATGTAAAATTAATGCGGTACATGAAATACTTTTTTCGGCTAATTTTAACGGTTTGTTTATATTTGCTAAAGAAATATTATCATAAAGACCCGAGGGATTAATATATTATAAGTTAAACTGTATGTAAGAAGAAAAGAAGAGTAATGTTTTTCAACTACTTTATTAGTATAGAAAGAAATAAAAATAACACATGTTACAGTTTTAAAACAATGAATGTGTAATCATTTTAATATTCTTGTATGTTCCTATTTAGTAACATAATATAATCAGAAGTATCAAAATAATTTTCCTAAACTATTATTTAATGAATTTATTCGCAAAAAGTATAACATATGCGTTCGGCATTAATAAATGAAAAAAATTACGTTTGAAAATGTATAAAAATTTTTTTTTTTTAATCAAGTATTGAGTAACTGCACTTAACTGAAATCAGAGTTTGAACATTACCACTATGCATTTATAATTCGAATCGAACTATTCAACATTTGACTAATGCCACTTCGGGTTCGTAATTCTCAAAACTAGAGCTCGTATAACTTCTCTTTGAGGACAAACAAACTGCAAAATTTGGAGTTGTAAGCTTTAATTTTAAAAATGACGAACATTGAAAGATGTTTGCTACCGCAAAAAAATATTGAGTGAAAATTAAATAATAATTAATCTAAATTTATTTTATGATGAAAATTAAAATATAAGCCGACAGTGATAATGCTACTACAAACAATAGTGAATTTGAATATTTTCAAATACTATACTTTACTTTTACTAAATTGTTCCTCAATGTGTTTTTCGATTGTTTCTCAATCTGTTTTTTTCAATTGTTTCTCAATCTGTTTTGGTACAACAGATAAAATTATTATAATAATTTATAATTATTTTTATTATATATTTATATTATTATAATAATATAAATTTATTTTATTTATCATTAACTATAATAAGATAAATTAGATCCAAACAAATGACTTTTCCCAGCTAGTATCTGACAAACTTCCAAATAATAACGTCGCTTGTAACGTAACTAAACTATTTATAATGAAAATATCTTCAGGCGAAATACGACATGCAGTCACATATCATTTGCATATTACCAAAAGGCCCGGTTTCAGTTAAGACAAATTTAAATCACGATTGCTAATATACGAAGACGTTCGCGAGTGCTCTACTATGTTCATCCCGCGAGCTTCGAGTGGCGTAAACATAGAATACTAAAGTTCCTATGAAAGTTCGCATGCTGCACATACAAATTTCATGCAACGTGTACAGAAGCGATTTCACTGTTCTCTGATCACGTAAATGGCAGGGGTTGCTCTCAATGTTAGAGAAACGACCACAATTATTCACAGTTGGTAGTGTCTCGATATCGATTGCCTTTGACGATGGTTTAAAAATATCTATTTGCATGTTGAGATGCACCACGGGAAATTAGTGCACGATTTCTTATGCTACTGACACTTTGATACCAACCAAGGTTGTCGATAATTAGACGCAACTCTTAACGCGAATATAAGCGATGATCAGTGTTTATATTATAAATAGAAAAATAGTGTTAACACATTATCGTTATCAATTCTAGGCTAATGATGATGAACTGAAAAACCGACGAAATTATTATTGACAAATTGTCGAAGTTTTCAATCTTAGTAATTTATTTTACTCAAAAGGCTGAAAAACGGGTCACAAAAGTGCTAAAAATGATTGAAAACTGCTGGAAAGCAGAAAGTTTATGAAAAAAGTTGCAAGTCTACAAAAGTAAAATGAATTGTTTCTTTTTTGTTTGTAGCATGTTCTATTATATTTGCCTAATATCTATATTCTGATATATAATCTGAATTATGATTTTCGAAAAAAAATTGGGTGACAATAAAGTTCATTATTAATCATGTTCATCATTAAATTCAAATCGGTGTTTTGTAGGACATGAATATAAATATAATATGCCACAATTTTTATCAGGAATCAGCGATGTTGAATTAAGATTAAGTAAATTTATTTTCAAGTGTACTCACCGCGGAATATCACCAATTTTAGGAGGACGCCTTCTAGGGCACGGACTTTTCCAAACATTGCACGCTGAAAAAACAAGTACTTTTAATAATGCAAAAGTTCAAGAATTTAAAATGGATATTAAAGTAATTCTTAAAATCCTACAATGTATTTGTGTTTAAATATTATGAAGGCTGTAGAAATGTTATAGCGTTTTACTACAAAATTATTTATTTTAATTTAATTTGTTTTGATTATATTTAATTTAAAATTGTCAGTTTCCTTAATTACATATGAAAATTTAACAATTAAAAATTGGCTGTTATTTTATATTAACAGAAAATCTTGTTATAATTCATTTAAAAGAATCATCTTTTCTCATTACTTAATTTATTATCATTTTTGTAGCATTAACGTACCACATAATAACTTTAATAATAAAAAAATACCAAACGAACATTATATCATACTGTCTCAATGAGAAATTGAAACGAAATGCACGTTATCATGTGCATAACGCATACCGGTTACTGCATGCAAAACAAAGGACACTCCGGGGAATATTTTCCCAGGGGGTTGGAATCCAAAGCGTAAATCGTCATGAATTCAATTCGATAAGCCACAAAAGTGAATGAATCCTTCAGTGAAAAGTTACAGCACGCGATACATCGCACATTTTTGTCTTTATTTCGACTTATAAGTTTTTTATCCCTTTCTTCTTGTAACGCCATCAAGAGTTTCACTCGTGCATCATGTATTGAGATGTTGCGGATCTTTTGTTTCGATTTGGAAGCGCAACTTTTTCGCTGACTTTTCAAATCAATAAAACATAATAAAGAAAAGTTGCTGCACAATGCAATTAAATAAATGTCAAGGCCCTCCAAACTATAAACTTTTCTTAAATTTGTGCTGTTGTAACTTTTTTTCTGTTTTTTTTTTTTTTAATATATTCTTTTATACCTTCATATATTTGGATAGAAATTTCCAAACCGATTGCTCGAATTTTTTTCTCTTCCTAAATAAATTGAAATTGTCGTATAAGCAGATATAAATGTCCTCCTTTTTTTCATTAAACAAGTATGGATCGTCCTACAATTGCAAACAGAAGTTTAATTATTTATTTTATTTTCACCCCGATTTGCCGACTGATTGCGTACGGTCAACGCGTACGTTCGTTCGCGTGTTTCGTTATGATTACATTGCCGAATGATTTCAATCTGTATAAAAAAAGTTTAGTCCCTTATGCAATTACTATTGACCGGGATAATGTCCGAACCAAGTCAATTATTAAATTGTCAGGAACAGGGGTGAGTAACTAGGTTCGCAACGAGCGTCGTATTTATCTCATATTTTCATTTCCATTTTTAATACTGCCACTGAATTTTCATTTCGCGATGCGAAACATTACATTATTTGTTTGACTTCCACTTTGCCATGTTTGTCGGACTCGAACAAAACTTTTATCCGCTAAGGCTCGATTCTGTTTACAGTACAATTACATCTTATTCTATAATTAAGTTGCAATGGATAAACACATTCGCGTTTTTCATTACAAGCAATAAAGTAATTTACGATGATTAATCGATTAAACTTAAATACGAGTTGAACTGCGATATCTTTTTATTGTCGAATGAGTAATTTTTGCTTTTTGTGGAAACTGCGGTATAAATAGTTTATAATTTTGCAAGCGAATAATTTTTATCAAAAAATTATCATTTTTCAATAAACGAAGTAATGGTTTAATTGTGTAACTTGATTCGCATGTTTCTACATTTATTTAATTAAAATATTAGAAGGGGGGGGAGAGGTGCCGGAATTAATTTTTTCGATTTATTGATCCATAAAAATAATTTTATTAAAAACCAACGGAACTTTATATGTATTTCAATCAAAGTATTTTCCATCTTCGGCTATAACTTTTTCCCTTTATTCGGGCAATAAATTCCACGTTTGAAGAAATCAATATTTTTAGAAGCGATTCATGAATCCACTCGGCTTTTTTCTTCGTAATTTTTAAAGAGTCGATTTAGTAATTCGTTTTGCATCAATCGAAATAAATAGCACCTGAAACGGGTAATGTTTCGTAAATTAAGCGGGTGAAACGAAACGTGCCAATCAAGCAACTGTAACGTTCACAAATTTTGCAGTATGAGGTTGAGCATTGTCATGATGCAAAATCAAGTTTGTGTGTCTATCAGCATATTCTGGACGTTTTTTATGCAATGTTCGATAAAAATTCATCAATTGTTGTCGATAACGTATCGCAGTGATAATTTCATTCGGAACATTTTTCTGATCTCATCATATATACAGCATAAGCTTTTCTCCTTTGAATAACCCATTTAGTCGTTAATTTCGATTGTCATCATTATTTTTCTTCGCTTAGGATTATCATAATGAATTTATTTTTATCATTACTTATAACAACTCGATACAAAATGGATTTCTTTTTGTCTTTCAAGAAACATTTCAGATGTGATTAAACACCTTCCTTGGTGTATTTTCTTGTCAGTTCCCAATTTTCTTCTTTCTGTATCAATCGAAGTTTGTATTCACGTTTTCCAATAGTTCTTAGATCAACATTTAATGCTTCTGACAATTCTTCAAACGTTTGACACGAATCTTCATCGAGTAATGCTTTCAATTCTACATTTTTAAATTTTTTTCGTTAGCTTGAATGTTCTTAATCTTTCACATCAAAATCATATCAAAGTTATATACTAAATTTTATAAGATAAGGTAAAAACCTTAGCACCAAATAGTTTTAGTAACACCACGTATACAAAAATAAATTCTTACACAAACTCGTGTAAAATTTGAAAACTGGATTCTGACACCAAATATACACTAAATGCAATTATTTAAATTATAATAATTTTACGTTCCTTTAGCTAAAAGAAATTTTACAATTAACTTAGATGTTACGTTGTGCATTTTTTGAAATTGCATTTTAGAATTTATTGAATATCGAATAACGATTACCTACGTCTAAAATAACACACGCTCGACTCTTGCATTTATATTTTTTTTTTCGTCTTTTCATTACAATGCAGCAGCTTTATTTGAATTTTTCCTACATATGTCTGTTTGATTGAACGCAATCAATCAAACATATATATTCGTTTGATAAACAAATAAAGGGAATAATAACTCTACGAGATACACGAGTGACTTCGAACGTGAAAAAAGTACCTTTCGCGTTTTATGCAAACATCTGGTATTTATACAAGAGTGTGACGAAATGCGTAGTTCAGAATTCATTACTACAACACGTTTTTTATGCCTTTATTTTTCTTAAACATAGCAAAGCCCTTTTGACTTAAACCAGGCAATATGACGGCAATTGGATAAGTAAAAATTGTATTAAACAAATATAAAAGTGATAAGTCTCTAGCAAATTGTAGAGGTTTAAGCAGAAAAGCAAATGAAAATGCATCATCGCAGCAATCTCACAAGAAGTTCTTATAAATTCTTCATCACGACATGACTTTTGAATTCACTGTGCTTATTATTTTTTCATTTAAAAGAAAAAGCTTTGCGAAGAAATAATTTTCTAAAGAGAAAAACTGAACAAATTTTACAAGTGTTTTATTAAATAAAGAGAAACGTTTATTGTCTTATGTAAACAAAAGTAGTAATTTAATAAAAATATCAACATATAATAATTGCTGATTTAAAACACTGTAATCATTATTTATTAAATAAATTAATTTTTATTTCTTTAGTACAGAATTAAATTATTGCTTCAGTCCTAAATTAACTAAAAAATATTCCATTAATTATCTTAGTCTTTAGAAATTGTTTCGCCTTCAAAAGCAATCACTTCTCTTAGCAAATAGTGTTTTAATAAACTCTATTTATATTGAAAGTAATGACGTTGTATACTTTTCTAGCTGAAAATGCATATATATTTTTAACATTGCTACACAACAGCTCGAAGTATAATAACATAAAATTCTGATAAAGGAGTAATAAAAATGCAGCTTTTAAATTTACATAACAACAAGCCTATTTTTATTCTGCTGGAGCATTTACTAGCAGTGTAGCCATCTACATGTCAGTTCTAGCAGCATTTTTTAAATTGTTCTAAGCGTACATTTCTGTTGACAATAAGGATTATTTCATTAATTCAACACTTTCCTCCACTTAAACAGATGTTATCGTGATTATGGAATTTGTATTTTGATCTTTTTTATTGCGCAGCAGCTCGTTAATTTCCAATTAATGAATTTTCTCAAAGTATAATATTTACAATACTTGAAATATAAAAATTAAAAAAAATACATATAACCTTATAATCTTATAACTTTAAATTATTGTCAATATGCACTTTATTTATTATACTATTTTCCCCAAAACGTTTTACATTTATATATAAAAAAAGTATATCGTATTGCATACTATTCTGAAGGACAATTTCATAAAATTGCTTTGATTAATCACCTTTTTTTATTCGAATCTGTCACTTAAATAAGTGGATATTAAGAAATACCATTAATCACTTTAATTAAGAGTATCTGTCTCCTGAAAATCCGTAATAAAGGTAAATTCAGAGTACTTTTTTTATTTATTATTCGCATTCATATTCAATTAATAATATTATTTTTAAAATTTTATCCGCTTTGCAATTTTTTTTATTACATGCAAATTTTCACAAGAAACCTCTCGCAAGATATGAAAACAGATAATACAAAAACATAATTTGTAATTCATAAAAAGAAAATGTAAGAAGGTTTATGCGATTCATATAAAATAATAATCCGTGATAAACGTGAAACACTGTGCAACGGTCTTCGAAATATATTTTTACTTCTTCCTTAAATATGCAAATATCAAACCCGAATAAATTTTGAAATCTACTTGGTTGTGCGAAAAAGCTTTGCATTACAGAGAAAAGATGCACTCGCGATAACTTCTGACATAACAATTGTATTGGAAGAGAGTGGAGGCCAAAGCCAAAGGTTGCTCTCACATAATAACAAAAATAGGAACAGCAGCATTTATTTATTTACTGAACACCGTTACTTTCTTTCATCGATTTAAAATGCACACGTAATTGAAAACATTTCTACAAGTTTAACAGAATTTTTCTAATATCAACTTTTCTTTCTATTCCATAATACCACAAAACCATAAATTTTTTCTTTTTAAATAAAGGTAATCAAGGTATTTGCTCATTTTTATTCGTAAAATGAATCCTATTGACTCCGTACGACTTTACTTTGATTGAATAAAACTACAAAACTTATTGATCTGAAACAATTAAAAGTTTCTGTTATTATACGGTAATTAAAAGCAACTGATATTATTGCCTGAAATCACGCGAATTTAACACATAACAAAATTAAATTCGTTTAACATTTATAATTAAAATAAATTAAAGTTCAATCTCATTTCAAAGTTTACTGAATTGTGTATGATGTTTAAAAAATAAACAATTTAAGGTTTAAAAATGTTCCAATCAATTATTAAATGAAAAGTTACTCTGATGTTTAAGATATGTTCAAAAATTAATATTTTAAGCTATAAATCTGTAAAGTTTCCAATACTGAGAGTAAGGTAATTAATAAAATTATCCTTTTTAATAAAGATTTGAAGAAATAATCGATGTACTGTAAACTGCCAGGAGAAGATTTAGCTTGTCTTTGAAATTGTAATAAAAAGAAAATAAAAAAAAATTGGACACAGCTTTCGCAAAGAAAAAGAGCAATACAAAAGAAATCGAAAGTCCTCGACGATTTCACGAGGAACGTATCCAAGGTCACACCAAGTCATGTGCTAAGCACGCATTATTATATAGATGTACTAACCCATATTCCGTTTAGTGTCTGATAAGTTTAAAGCTGATCTTTAATTCTTTTGAATAAGGGAAACGGAAAAGCGGTTCTCTACAATAAAGTAAGGTGACCATCGCGTGCATTCAACGTATTCTTTAATAACAAACATTTCCTTGCGATTTGAAACTGTGCCACTGCAATTTAAAGATAATTGTAATTCTTTTCAGATAACAAAATCTATGGTAAAATTAAAGGTACTCCAAATAAGAATTTAATAAAATACATTTTTTTTATAAATTATAATTCAAATGATAAAAAAATTTATCCATCACTGATATTTTATGACATTTTTAATCATTAAAAGGATATTCTAAAATTTAGTTAGTGTTCCTATTTTTAGAATTGTTTGCTACTTTTATTTGTTTAATTGAAGTTTATCTATTTGTCGTGACAAATAATCGTAATCCTCTTAATTGTATTCTGCGTGTAAAACAGTCAACTCATAATTTAATTATACCTTGCGGAATGAAAATATTTTTTGTGTTATTTTTCAATTAAACTCTTTCCCATGGTGAGACAACAAAAGGCGGACCAACTATGTTTACCCAGAATCAGCAGTTTATTAAAGCAGTTGCTGTTTTATTTAACAGCTTGGCAATGTGCGCGCCATACTGTCCACACACATTCATCTAAGTATAATAAAAGTCAACAACGAAGCACGTTATATGTAGACTGAATTAAACTGGACTTAAAACTTTATAACTGGTGTGATTGAAGAAATGCAATTTATCAGGAAATAGTGAGGGCAAAAGTTAGAAAAGATGCTACAAAACTGAGAAAGATTTGGCTGAACAAAATCAACTATTTAGATGTTGAAATCGATTTCCAAAAGATAGCTTTTTGAGAAGAGATGCAGCACATGAAAACTAATTAAAAAAATTCTAAATATGTCTAAATTTTGACATACGGTGTTTTTTTCTTAAATTAATTTTTACTTTATAATATATTTAAATGGTATAATAATAAAAGGTATAAATTAGTAACTTGTGACTATTTATACTATCAATTAATAGTAAAAATTTTTATTAGACAATACTTTTACCTTCTACAGGAGCCATATTATCTCCTAGCTTCATGTCACTGAATTTATCTTCTTGTAAAACGTTGGTCAACACACTTTCAGCTCACCATTGTCTCAATTGTCTGTTTTTCAGTTGTCTCTCTATCAAATGTACAAAATCTGAATGGAAGTTTTAGCTTCTTCCAAAATTATTTAAATTAATAGCAAAAAATCTTCAGATATATTTGCACTTGAACAGCGTCCATCTTAAGTCAGTCACTTCAATCACATTTTCATTTTCATGTTTCCTTTGTTTGTTTGTTGTTTTTCCTTCTCAATACCCGTACTTTCGTAATAATTCGTTCAAAGGAAATTGCAAAGTTTAGCAATTTGTCAAAGCATCAAGCCCAACTTGATTATATGACGAAGTTCTAATGAATCCGTACTTGATTCGTTCAGCGACACTCGCACATGATATTTATTGGGTCGCAAAATTTCCATTATGCAATTTACGTATTTCATCCCACGGATTGTGCATTAGCCACATTCCTCGCGCAGAAATTGAAATTCGATTTTTATCCTGCGCGTCTTCTTCAGCCTTTATTCTCCCTTCCAACTTGACCTAGTTCAACAGCCTCTCCACAACGTGCACCATTTTGCTATCTGAAATCAAAAAATGTTGGTCATGACATTGCACTCGTTGTAGAAACAGCTGGATGCATCCAAAATAATATCTTAATCTGCGCTAAATTGCAGCAATCACGTCAGCACTGAACTTTTAATCTAATGACCAACACTTTTTTTATTGGGGGGTTAACGATGTTATACAGGACAACGATTTAACTTTTTAATTGAAAGTTTGTTGTCGGATGAAACTTTTTATATTTAATCAAATTTGCTGGTAGCAAGGAATTTCAAACGTAAAACGTGGGTGTAGGTATATATATATATATATAAGTAATTTGTATGTGATGTATTGTACATGTATTTCCAAGAATTAAATGCATACACTGAGAGAAAAGAGTAACCATTTTTAATGAAAAAGATTACTTGTTTGGCGTTATACTTGCGGAATATCATTATATGGTAAACTAAATTCTTAAAATTATATGCTGAATGAAAAAAAAAATCCTTTTTACAAATTACGTATATATTTCAGTAGAAACAAATTTTGTTTTTAATTTCATTATTTTTACAAATATATTAAATAAAATTTTATTTTAATTTAAAATATTTCTAATTTCTTTCAATATATAATTTTAAAAGGACGCTACTTATTTCCCGATGTGATTGTTAGTTTTTAATTAACGTGCAAATTAAAACAGCAAAGAGTATTAAAGGAAGTAACTTTTCTATTAGAGGAAGATTAATCATGAATTTAATTAAAAAAAAGTTGTGTTATAATTATAATGCGGGAAACGGATCTATTTAAATTGTTTTAATTTTTTTTAAATTGTTTCTTTATGTAATACTTATGATCAGTTTTAAATGTCAGTTAATCAAATGAAATTAAAATTCATAATTTTCTTATTTACGTATGATTGCATTTAAACTTTAATAATTGTATATTAAATATTTAATTTATTTTTGTACATATGTTAATTACGGATATTATGGGCGAATTTATTTTGCAGTTTTATGATAATTTTTAATTTCATTTTTCGTCGTATTATTCGCATTGCTTCAATGTTTAATTATCTTGTAGTTTCATAAAATCACAAACGTATATTCATGAAAATGTACGTTATTCATTGTTCGCCGAGTATGTTTAAAGAATTAAATGCCTTATAATGAAATAATAGTTCTTCAAAATTACATTTTTACATTTAAATAAAAACAATTTGCGTAATAAATGTTTCATAAACATAGTATATAAAAAATAATATAAATATTACACGGAAAAAAAAATGAAGTGCACTACTAAATTTCTATTTAAATTAGATATATTGTTTGGCTATTATTGACATGGGTAGAAATTATAATTATCGTAGGCAAACAAATTTTTTTTTTTAATAAAAACTCGTTAAAAATTCTGGTGCAAAACGGTGTTAAGTTCTTTAGATAATATTAGTGCAATAATATTGTCGTAATAAGCACCGTAAGATATAATAATGATGGAGGTGGTATTTGCTGTACAACACCATCTTGAATATTAAATTAATAGACTCATACAAACGCGGTGATGGGATCTCCATTACGTATAATGAATTTTTCTGCAAATTTTGTCTGAAGCATAACATAAATTTTCTTTTATCTTACAAACCTAGTTTACTAAAAATAAAAAGTACGTAAAATGGTGTAACAAAATTTTAGATGTGTGCGAACATTTATATATCATTTATGTATCATTTCAAATGTAAATTGATCACAAAAATATTATAATAATAAAAAAAATATTAATAAAATCCAATTTTTATATCAACTAATAACAGTCTGTGATAATATGGGAATTCCCAATTCTGATGAAGGCAAGTGTAAATTATCATTCAAATGATAAACGGCTTAACTAAAGAAGTTCTCAAGTATTCATACCATTACAATAATCATACAATGCAATTTTTAATTCCTTATCAAATAACATTACGCGAGCTTAAATCTCATCTGCTACGTTGCTCCATAAAACGCCACGAATATTTCCCATCTAAAAAAACAAGTTAATCCACCTTCTAAATAAATCCTTACTTCATAATCCCTTGGAGATATCAATTGCCCCGAAAATCCCTTTGGATACTTTGAACATCCCATTCAAAATAAATATTTCGTCTCAAATCGTGTTTGCGTGAGAGTGTGTCCATGCGAGAGGACATAAAACGTAATCTTTCGATTTCCTAAGACAATGTTCGACCGGCATTAGATGCAATAACGCGCAGCATAAAATAATTTGTACAAAGTTGACAAAGCCAATAAGATTAACAAAATTGACTCTTTTTTATGAACTACGTTGGAGAAAACAACAATGTAGAATAAAAATAGAAATGTGCGTTTGGATAATCTGCAACATTAACGTAATATCCCTAGTAAAAATTGAATGGGCGGTAACTGGGCATGTAGTGGTTCGCCCGCCAGGGGCCTAGAAGGGTAAGGTCACCTAAAGATAGTAGTAGTTCCTACTATATTTTATAACAAGTCAGAATATGGCAATCATCTGGATTCAATCATTTGAACAATGTTTGGACATAATCTGGACGATATTTGGACAATATCTGAACAATATCTGGACACTTGATCTGGACATCTGCTGCACTGAGAAAAAAGTTGGGATAAAAATTATTATACTAAATGTAAAAATGGGGACAAATTACAATTCTTGTGATATTTAAAATACATTTTAAAAGAGATTATCAGTATTGTACAAGTTGTTATGGTAC
>JABFPN010002119.1:0-24006 GCA_022817305.1 Leptoteleia sp. ZL-2020
TGCAAGAGGTACTATATACATTGATTACCTTGAAAAGGGTAAAACTATCACTGGTCAATACTACGCAGACTTATTGCAACGTTTGAGCCACGAGGTGAAAATTAAACGACCTCATCTGGCGAAGAAAAGAAACTTGTTTCATCACGATGACGCACCAGCGCACAAGTCAATCGTTGCGATGGCTAAAATCAACGATCTGAAGTTTGAATTGATGCCGCACCCTCCCTACTCTCCAGATCTAGCCCCGAGTGACTATTATCTGTTTCCTAACCTCAAAAAATGGCTTGGCGGTAAGAGATTTGCGGACAATGAAGAAGTAATCGAAGCTGTAAATGGGTATTTTGAGGAGCTTGACGAATCAGTCTATAGAGATGGCATTACTAGACTAGAACACCGCTATGAGAAATGTATCAGCCTTGGAGGAGATTATGTTGAGAAATAAAAAAAAAAATTCTTAAAAACGTTGTTTTTCTTGGTCAGGCCGGAAACTTATCAATCCACCCTCGTACAAAAACATGTTTATTTTTCATTACACGACCTTCTAAATGTTTACAAACATTGTTTTCATTTCTTTCTTTATTTGTTTACATCCAATGTAAACATAAAAGAATTTAATGTGTCTTTCGAATTGTGAAGTGCTTGAAAAGTACGCTAAAAGTGGCGGGAATTTTCAAATTATTCCAAAACAAGCTAGGGTGAAATTTTGGAAATTTCTTCATGTTGCGACGAGAATTGTAACGCGATTGTTTCGTTATCAACAAATTTCCGTCTCGTCGCCGCAAACTAAGCCTTGCATTCAGTTGCCTCTTAATTGAGCCATCCGACAATTAAGATCCCATCTGATTAGGATGTATCCAATTATCTGAAATGGGATTCCGCCTGGTAAACATGACCCGACGCTCGCTTTCGATTTGTTAACAACGCCGTTCGCTCCGCGAATTCGTTCGTCTTCATCCGTCAAAACTGATTGACCGAACAATCTGGCCAGCCATCGGCGTCCCATGTAAATCGGTTGGCAGCGGGGCAATCCCCCCACGGCAGGCCGGGTACGTTTAATTAATTTCGCCGATGAAGTTGGGTTGCGTTCAAGTTGCCTTAGATGGTTTAATGGCTGCATGTGAAATTTCGTAGTGGCGCAGCGGGATACCAATTACCTAGACGACAAGCGCACTGCTCATAATTACGGCAATTGAGTATTAATGACGCGCCGGGCTACCATACTGGGGCGGATATGCCGACGGATTGTTTGCGAGAAAAAGTTTCAACGATTACGTCCATTTCCCATTGGTGGTTTGGTTTTTGCCTTTGGCTCTCGAAGCTGCGGGAAGATAAAGGAATAAACATGATCACCGCGAAGGAAAATGTAAATTTGAAAAGGGACTTCTTCGGGGTCGAGTCGAGTGTGACGCTCGACGAAAGTTTCGGCGACATTCTGAATTACTTCCCGCAGGAAGTTCTAGTTTGGTGACAAAAAATGATGAAAAGATGAATGTGATGAAACAAGATTTGTAAACAGATAATGTTTGTAAAAAAAACAATGTAAACGATCACCGTTTGTTTAAAAAACACCGTTTGTTTACAAACAAACACGATTTGTTTACTAACAAGCACCGTTGTTTACAAAACAAGCACTGTTTGTTTCTCCATTACTTTTCCATGCCCTTTACCTTTAAGGCGGAACATTTTCAATTGACCTGGGCTCCCTGACGAACTACCGCGATTCTTCATACGACCCCCGTGTCGTTAACTTCATCGAGCTTAACTTTTGCGCCGTTGGAGGCAAGAAAAATTGACATCACCCCGTTTATAATTCATCATACCAACTGGGGATAGGTTGCGTGACGTGAAAAAATGCACACCTTGTTGTCTCGTTGCCGCGAGGTTGCTGACAGTGGGCGCTGTCAGCGTCCTTCGCTCGACGTTACGCAGCGTGGATGATTTTTGCGCACGCAACCGGGCCCGCCACCTGCGGCAACTGTGAACGCGCGTAAACGGCCACGAGCGCCAGGTGACTATTAACGCGGCGCATGTTTCGCGGGGAAAATTTTTTTTTATCTCGCCACGTACGGGGAATCGATGTCCCGCTATCACCTCGCAATTTCGACCTTCGAGACATAACGGAACCCGGCCGGTCGCACGCGCGCGCGCACACGCTCGCGCTATCTTCGCGCGGCCGTCGCTAATAAATTCAACGTCGGCGCGTATTTACATGATGACCTTGAAATTGCCATGACCTCGCTGTCCGACGATACTTTCCATCCTCGAAATTGATGGAAGGCCTCGGCGTTTTAAATTTCAAATGAAGCCTCCTGAAAAGTACGGAACGGGGTCAAAGCGGGTCAGACTTTAGCAAAACCGGCGAATAATCAACGAGGCCAGCCGGCGAGAGAGACGTTCATTTGTCGTAGATTTCAAATTTCCCGCTGTAAATGTGTGGAAAAGTGGGGAGGGTTTTGAGAAAAAAAACAAATGAATTGAGGAAGAAAATGGTTTCAAAATAAACAAGGTTAAATAATCGTAAACATAAATATCACTTGTTTATTTTGGTAACCTTTGTACGTCCTCCCTAATGTTTACAAACATTGTTTGTTTACGTTTTGTATTTTGAGGACCTTACGTTCACCGGAGCATTTGTCCAACATTACCGCGTCTATTTACCGAAGGTATATTTAATTTTTAAGTACCTCTCAAGTAACGAACAAAATATATATATTTCACTGACAGTATTAAATTAAATGTCTGTCAAAAATAATGTTAAAAGGAGGGCAGTTGGTGCCTTTTTAAAGCGGCGTGCAATTAAACCAGGGGCGAAACGTAATTCGGCTAACAAGTTACCGATAAGTGTTTTCGAATATTCGGTAAGTGAAAAGTAATTGAAGCGGGGTACCAGATGGGGGGGGGGGTCTTGAAAATTACATATCGCGTGTCAAGCTCCTCGCACTTTCTTGCCCCGAAGCGTTTGAATACCTCGAAAATATAACTAGGGAATTCGTAGGTGCATTTGCAAAATTTCTAATTCAACATTGAATGTCGTGGTTTCGATGAAGATGTTTAAACGAAAGTGGAAGTTGTTGGGCACAATAAATATCTGTGGTTAAATAGAAAGTTTCGACTTTGAGCGCCAATTATGCGCGCAATTTGTATAACAGTTTCTGGCAGCGAGAAATTTGTGAACACACAAAATGTGCGACTGAAAAATAACGTTTTCGAAATATGAGTAAAAATTTTATTGTCTTGCATTTAGTCGGTTTATAAGTCTTCGCGAAGATAAACAAACGTTTCTTGTTTTCATATTTTACTTTAAAAAAGGATCGATAACAATAAATAAGCTGTATTTGTAAACACTTTCAAGGTCATTGTGACGAAAACAAATAATAATAAACAAACCATTGTTTATTTACATTTGGAAGGACATGGAAATACAAAATAAATACAAAGAATGTTTATATATAGTATTTTTGTATAAAAACGTAAACAAAACATTGTTGTTTACACTTGGTATTTTGAAAACATGTTATTCTTTAGTCCCATTTGTTACAAAAATAAAATAATTGTCCGAACTTGCGGAAATTCAAGAAGGGGCGGGAAAAAAAGCAACAAAATTCCCGGGAAATTTAAATTAGTCGTTAGAACGGCGGGAAACTTCGAGGTATTGTGCTGAAAAAGGCGGGAAATTTCAAACAAAATTTAAAATTCACGATCGCATCGGCGAGATTCCGAAAGTTGCGAGTCACGAGCGGGACATTGGGGACGCATCGCGCGCGCGCCGCATACCTTGGTTAATTTCGCCGACAGGGCTTATCGCCGCGCAATCATCGGTCAGCGGGGTTAACTCGAACGCAGCCATCGGGGGTCGCGCGAAAAGATATCCGCTTATCCGAAACCGGTTGTCCCTCTTCTAGGCGCTCTGGCGCGAAATTCAAATGAGTCGAGGGCGAAATTGAGGGAAAGAGAAGGAACGGCGTTGTATCAGTTGAAGGGAATATCTGATCAAGAGTCGCGTTTGTTTTGCACGTGCGTCCGTACGTTGTTAGCCCCTCGCCGTGTGTCAACGTTTATTTTTTTCTTTCTTTATTTTTTTTTCTTTTTCGGGTTGTTTTTCGCTTTTTGTTTGTGCCAAGCCTTATCATAGGTGCTCATTTGCGGCCGGCTACAAAAATGCGACCTCACAGGGTTCCCCTTAATGCATCACGTAGCGTTGTCGTCACCTTTCACACCTTGTGTGGTCCGTCAGGTTAAGGGGGAGCGTCAGACCGGAGTTGTCAAAGAGAACTGCAACTTTCCATGCTAATTTCTCATCCATCGAACATCTAAATAGTCTATTTTTTGTATTTGAAAACATTTTCCTTTTTATCAATTCCAAAATTTGGACCATACGAAGACAACTCCTCTACATAGGGTTTCACATACGACCATTCCTTTCAAACCCTAAAACAATTCAGTCAATCCGGGTACTACTTGAAAGCTACCCATGAGTAAGTTACCCAAAAGAATCCATTTAAAATACGGCAAATTCTCCGTGGTACCGGCGCGAAAAGATAAGGAAATTCATCCGCGGAGCGTCCGCAACCATCAGATTTTAGAAGCTAAATAGTATCCCTTCACCGAGGCCCCCAAGATCTCCGCGCGAATCAATCATCTATCCCCACCTCCCTCCCCTACGGCAACGATTTCCACCATTCCATTCCGAAAGTTCGCGGTTCTGCGACGAGGTTTGATGATAGCCAACGTCTCGGGGGCCCCCTTCCCCCGGTGGGATTCCCACCTCCGGCCGAGAGAGAGGCCACACGGCGGCAGTTCGAGACTGCGAAAGATAGGATGACCTACATTGGCAGGCTCCTCCTAAGTGAGCGGCATCCACTTGAGGAGCGCTCGATTTCTAATCGGAAAAGTCCCGACGTATCGACTCATCCAAAGGTGCCGGCCAATGGGGCGCGAGCTGCGGCGAAAAATCCGACCAATCGCAGCGCGGCCGCGCTATTTCGCGCGGCGACTCCCCCCTACCCACCCCCCCTCCTTCGTAATTTCATGCGGCGGCGTGTAATTTGCGAGCGTTTAGTCCGCGGAAATCGACGCTGGCATTTTTCAATTAGCTGGAAGTCGACGCGGACTTGCGCAAGTCCCGAAGGACTGGTGATTTGATGGTTATAGGACCTGGTAACGGTGAGGGTCCCGACTGGCCGAATCGTGTCAAAAAGTCCCCGACGTCGGTCGTGACGTAGGGATTGCCGCAACCGAGAGCTCGTCGCGAGACAATGCCGGGGACTTGACGATATTGGTCGCGGTCGGCTTGTGGGAGGAAACGTGCCAGGCAATTCCCAGCGAGAAGGACCTCGACATTTTACGAAATCCATCGACGATCGGTCCAAAGTCCCCCCCTCCGAGATTGTCATCGACCGAGTCTAATCGCCTTGAGGTCGGACGAAATATGAACAACGATGAGAAATTGTTCGGCCTGTTAAACAAACAACGAGAGCCGGACGAATGATAGTTTTGTGTTCTGAAATGGTTGTTGGTAGTTGTCAAACTCTCTGTTAGACCTTCCTTGGTTTCGTAATCTTCGTTTGACCATTTGGAGCTAACAGTTAACTACCTCCCTTCTACTCCGTCAATCAATGGTCAATTTTTCCACCATTTACTTGTCCACGTCACTTCCCTTCGATATTACCTAGTCTAGAAGGTTTTCCAAAATTTCCATTCTTCCTTTCCTATCAACTTCGATGAACTAACTGTTCTTTTTGATTACAAATGGGACTAGATGGTACTGGCATCTAGATGATCCAGTGAACATTGAAAACCTCAACGGATTTGTCAAGTATTTTTGAAGATTCATCAGCAGCAAGTTAAACTCTCACTATTGGAGACGTTGTCGATGACAACTTTGATCCAGAATCCCCAAACTTTTATGCTGCCTTGAGAACTAACCTTCCCTAACTAAAATTTAGAAATTCCAAAGAGTTTCCGTCCACAAATTCCAAACCAATGCTCTTGCTCGATCTTACTGTCAATACAATTCCGATTGTTTTCACCCAACGTTAATGTTACCCTCAATCGAACACAATTACTTATCATTCATTCTGTTTGCATACAATTTTATCCCTCCCATTGTTCCTGCAAAGGAGGACGTCTTTACTTCGCCGGGTCATCGTCTTGTGCCTTCGCAAAATGACTAATAAGTACGAAGACAATGGGATGGGAGTGGTCGAAATATGACAAGGTTAATAATTGTAACGTATAACGCGGCGCCGTTTCCTACGAATGTGGATTTCTCCTCGGGCGTAAGAAAAGTGCAGACATCGGCCGGCCGTTCGAGAGAGCGTTTAACCTTAATGACGTGTCTTTAACGACGTAGACTTGACTGTTTCCAACGTTAGTGGTCCATCGTTTCTCACGATCCCGTTTCTAGTAACCCCGAGGCAACGAATGTCTTAATTATTACTCAAATCTTAACCACGCAACGATTCGACCGTAACGATCCGTTCGGTAAAAATGCCACCGAAATCTCGAAGTAACGAGGTGGATCGTCGGACGAATGTGAACCGTCCCTTGGAAAATAATAAACATAAACAACGGGAAAGGTCGAGGGATCAAAATATTTACTAAATTACTGTTTGTAAACATTCCGTGTTGTTGTTTTGTTTTTATTTATTTATTTTTGGGATTCACCGTGACAATAACAACCTCAATGTTATTCAGAATTACTTGGAAATTACCGAACGGAAATATTTAGTGGATTTCCATGTATGGGACCGTATAAGTGTCGTTTTTACAGCGAAAAAGTTTCCGGATTGGAAGTTTTAAAATAATAAACAAGGCTGTACGAAGCTATTAATTATAACGAGGACGTTGGTGTTGTTTTCTATATAATTTAATATAAAAAGACGGAAAGGTAACCGTCAGGTGGAGGCAATAAATTGTTCCTGGAAGAAAAAATTTGAATAAAGCATTCATCCTTGACACACCGGGGCCTCCTCCATTGGCCAAATGTCGTCCAATTCAAATGAACGCTAATTCGCATCCACCTTATCCTCTCAATTCCTTTTCCTTTTCGTCATGATCCGTGACTCACGCCTATCAATGAGCAATTAGCCGCGGCGGAATGTCATTTTGTTTCCTAATAACCCGCGACACGCCATTGTTTCCCCGGGTTGGCAATTAGCAATTTATACGCCGGCGTCTTTTCGTAGCCTCAAATTTGCGCCACAATTACGGGCCGGCTCCTTCAGTCCGCAATCTGCATTTGTCCTTCGCGAAACTCATTGTCTAAGATGCTAATGCATTTGCCTTCTTTACACCTTCCAGCGTTACCTTTCGTGTGTATATTTAGCTCACCGTCAACCGCCACTCGCGGGACGCCCCGTTAAATTCATTACTCAATAGGTTATTAGCGGGCGATTTGAATTTTCCCGCCATTCGTCGCGGAAGTTCTGCGAAGTGGCGCCTTTTTTTCAAAATGACAGTTACGATATTGTTATTGAAAGGTTTTCGACACGGAAAAAGTAAATAAACAATGTTTGTGTGTCAACACAGAACTGTTGTTTGTAAATATTTTGAAGGACGTCCTAATGTGTTTACACTGGAGTTTGTTTGTTTATATTTAAGAGTATGTAAACATGAAATTCGAAATATACAAAACGTGTTTGTTTAGAATTTGTATTTTGGAACACTTTTATTCGTCTGGGCCCTAGTAATTTTATGGTGAATTTAGTTATATTTGACCAATCATTGGCCAAGTTCTTTCAGCGTCCAAGGTGACGGACCAACAAAACTAATCTGTAATGAATTTGGAACCTGCAGTAATGTGTTTCGCGAGCGCCTAATGGGCTATTGCAATTGACGAACGTGCCTCGGCCGAACTGAGAAGAGCGATTATATACGGCAGATACCGGGGAGGCGAGGCTACATTTTGCACGACGATCGAGCGTGCAAGCGCGGGTATCATCGTGAATAAGGAGCAATCAGATATCATTAGTGTTTTTGCAAAACTGTTCCAGCAGACTTCCACAATCCCGGCATTCCCACGGCTAACGAAATTATCCGCCATCTTGTTATCATATTTTCGAATCGACTCTGTTGCTTCTTTAAACAGGTCCCCCCACTAGTCTCATGAAGGGCCATGAAACAACACTTTTTTTGTACATTAATATGTACGTTATTTCGTAGTGGAATTCAAAATATCCCCCCTCCCTATTTTGTGCGGTGTTTAGGAAAAGTTTAACGAATTATTAGTTGTTAAGTTAGCCAAGAACAATTTTTTTTTGGGGTTTATGTAGAGTGTTCGGACTCGTCGTTCAAGCCTACGCAATGACGTCATTAGTACGACGAGTCAGAACACTCCAATATAGGTAAGGATTTCCCCCTCCCCCCACGCGGTTTCTCATAAATCATGGAGTGTTCGGACTCGTCGTTCAAGCAAAAGTGACATTTGACTTGTACGACGAGTCGGAACGTTCCACTACTCCACGTGGAAAGGGAAATAAAAACCCCTACCTCGGAATGACAGGTGTATTAGAGCGTTCCGACTCGTCGTACACTTCACCTTATCGCATAGGCTTGAACGACGAGTCGGAACGTTACACACATCTTCTAAAAAACATATCGGGCAAAATTAATTGCAAAAATTGAAACTACATTTCTAATAAATGACCTAAAATATTGTGTACAGAAAAAAGGTTAAGGTTTAAAACCCTTACAATGAGTACTGGTTCATTCCGAGTTCGTTCCCTCAGTTATAGCAGAAGTGTAGAGATACTCGGGGAGATTGATTCGTCAGACGTAAAGAGATCGTCAGTGTGCGGCCCATTTGCGATCGGTTTGAAATCAAAACGCCCGGTGCGCGTCATAATAATGGGCAGGGAATCCGTCGGCGGGTCGCGGAATGATTTCCCAGCGGGGACACAGTGGCGATTCTCGTATTGCACTATCCTGAAAAGGGCACGCGCACGTTGTTGGTGCGCCTTCGATCGCGTAATTGGCCGGCTCTTCGTTCGCGTGTACTTGATTCATTTACTAACTCGGTCGCGTGGCATTAAATTAACCTTCGACGGTTAATTGAGCGTATCCACTCGAACGGCAATAATTCGATGCCGGCTACTTCATTAGGTTGAATTGCCTGAAACCGAGCGGATTTCAGGGAAAAAATCGATTGAGTTATGATATGCCCGATATGAATTCGTGTTATTCAATAATTCGTCCACGGTCCAGTAAGTTCGCGTGTTATATACGCCGCGGAACTAAGTGGAATAGGAACGGAAATTAGTTTAGTTATTGGTATCTTTCATTAAACTTAAAGTAGTGAATATAATTACAAAAATAATGTTTGTTTACAAACTAATGGGGATGAACATTGGAATTTAGTGGAACAAGAACCAGAGTTAGTTTATGTTTGGTAACAATCATTGAAGTTAAAGCAGTGAAAATGAATACAATAACAATGTTTGTTTACAAACAAATGGGGATGAACACTGAAACTAACTGGAACAGGAACCAGGGTTTGATTACGTTTAGTATTTTCCATAAAAGTTAAAGTAGTGAATATAAATACAATAACAATGTTCGTTTACAAACAAATAGGGATGACTACTGGAACTAACTGGAACACGAACCGGAGCTCGTTTACATTTGGCATCTTTTCATTCCTAATAAAAACTTCGCAATCTTCATTAAGCTATTTAAATCAATCAGAATTACTAGAGTATTAATAATTTCATTGATCATTAAAGAAAAGAAAAGTATTGTACGTAACTTTCGAGGTGTTCTTAAACTGTTCATAAGAATTATCATTCTATCGCAATTCGCAATGAGTTTCTTTTCAGTTTAATGGTGTTCATAAATATTCATACGTCTGTCTCGCTTTGCGCGGTTGTTAAAAAAGGACAGAGAATAGAAAAAAGGCGAAAAACGGCGCCGTCTCCAATTATTCGATATCGGAATGAAACGCGCGGCGGGAAAACGCTCGAAAATCAGCTTGCCCAGGTGAAACGTACTTTCTCGGCGTCCGCGCGCGAAAACCGGGACCGATTGGAAAGCCCCGGCGCGCGCGCGCGCGGGGATTGTCGCGCGCAGTCCCGAGACCGGCCGTTGGACAATGAGCGAAACGCCGATGGGGAGCCCCGAGCAATTAGCCGCGCGCGGGCTTAATTGAGATCCGCGCGCATCGTGGGAATGTATCCCGCGCCGCGGCATTTTTGCATAACGCGCCGCCGCGGATTACACGTCCGCGCCGGAATGAACTTGGGACTGCCCCCCCCCCCTAGTCCGCTCCGCCTCCCTGCCAGCAGCCCCCTCGGGATGCTAATTAACGCCACCGTGTTACGCGCAAAAACTGCCGCCTCGAAACCCCGCGAAATGATTTACGGCGCCGCGCGTCTCGCGGTCTGGATAACGCGTAATTGCGTTATTCGCATGCAAAATCGCCCGGCATAAATTACGTTTCGAATTATTATTGCGCGGCCGCGATTAAATCGAGGGGGATTGCGATTGCGATTGATCGCGGCCAATTAGGGCCAATTTTAAGGATATGGAAAGATATGGATTTTGCGCGAGGGAGTGGTATTATTTCGTCACTAGGGGGGGGGGGGAGTTGCAATTTTACGGGAACTCTCCCTAGGGCGTAAAATAGCGTTTTACAGGCCAAGTGACGGAAAATGGCTTTTTGCGCCCCTTTCTTAAAAGAATTTCATAGAAATAGTAAAAAACAAATCATATATGGACATATATGGATATATTCGGGTTATAATTATAATAATAAATCATATAACATTCTAGTTATATATGGTTTTAATAATTTCCTTATATTAAAATCAATTATTCTTCGGTAAAAATGTATATATGTGACATATATGTTAACTTTTACATGGTATAATATATATGTCACATATATGCCACACATATGGTAACATATATGGGACATATATGGTAATCTATATGGGACCTATATGGTAACCGATATGAGACCTATATGGTAACCGATATGGGACATATATGCCACACATATGGTAAAATATATGGGACATATATGGTAATCTATATGGGACCTATATGGTAATCTATATGGGACCTATATGGTAACCGATATGAGACCTATATGGTAACCGATATGAGACCTATATGGTAACCGATATGGGACATATATGGTAACCGATATGGCACATATATGCCACACATATGGTAAAATATATGGGACATATATGGGACATATATTCTACATATATGCAATGTAAATCATATATGTGACATATATGCTACACATATACCGAATTTTATATTGCATATCCATATATGGTCATATGTGCATTAAGAAAAACTATATATGTCTATATATGAATTTTTATTTTCTTATGTGACATTGTTAAAACATATATGGACCATATATTTAATTTTCATAACCGTTATAAAAACAATTCTTGCGCCAGGCTTTTCTGCCTGAATATCGTCGTGAAAAATCACCGAGCAATTAATCAAATTACCCTCCCCTCCCCCACGGCAGTTTTGCAATTAATAATCGATGAAATGTCTGGCAGATCTCTCAGATTCCCCGCTCGTTTTGTAACGCCTTCGCGTAGCGACCCGAAGGGGGGAGAAAAAATTGTCGCGCTTTATTATCATCCGCGAATTATAATCGTAAAGTGTCACGCGCTTCCGAGTGATGTACGATTAGCATTAAAATTAACGACGCCGTTAAATGTGCCGGATTTGCGTAATCTAATGATTACGCGATTATGCACGCCCTTTTAAACCGTCATTTAACGACTCAAAAATGAACAGTTGAATTCAATTTTTGCCACTTCAACGGGCTATTCTCAAACAAGTTCATATTCTTAAATGGACGACTCGCATTTTTATTGATATGAAACTTATATGGACCATATATATAAGCATATATGGTCCATATATTCATATAATTGGTCCATATATTCATATAATTGGTCCATATATTCATATAATTGGTCCATATTTAATTGGTCATATATAAGGTTCACATATCCATATATATGGTCCATATATCCATATATATGGTCCATATATAATTGGTCATATATCCATATATACGGTTCACATATCCATATATATGGTCCATATATAATTCATATATAGTCCACATATAATTCATATATAGTCCACATATGGTTCACATATGGTTCACATATGGTTCACATATAGTCCATATATATTTTCCATAATCCATATATGGTCGATATATGTCAATAATAGATATAATATTCTAGCCATATGTGCATTGAATAATTTCCTTATGTGAAAATCAATTATTGCCATATATCGACCATATATGGCCATATGTGGATTAAAGAAAAACATATATGTTTCATTTTTACTAGGATATATAATTAATATTATATATATGTATATATATATATACTCAATCATTGTTGTGTGGCAGTTTGGCGGCAGGTCATATTTGTTTGGATGTTTACATTAGTGTGTTGGAGTGCAATAGAGACGGCACATAAAGAGCAAGGAATGCCGCCTGATCCACCGGGCATCGGTGTGCGCTGGCGTCACCGTCGCGGCCTACCGTTATACAGTTAACGAGCTACCATCCGCTGCACCGACGTCCCATTGCGCATGCACGAAATGTAAACGTGGGAACCGGAATTGGCTATTCTAGAGCTCCGAAAGATCCCCGTGTAATTCACTGCCAAGGGAGGCGACCGCGGATATCAGATTTTGCGAGACCCGCTACTTTGTCGCCAGTTATCGATCTCACGCTTACCACTCCGCTCTCGCGCCTTTGACAGTTCGCCTCGCTAAACGGAAAGATATAATACTCGTAGTAAATGGATATTTTTGTTGCTTGCGCGCCGCGGGAAATTTATTAGCGGTTGCTACTATATATTTTATAACAACTCGCCGACGTACGAACGTTTACAGTAATCCTTATAATGTGATCCCAGATATCTATTTATATATGAGACATATATGTCGCGTGTATGCACCGTATATGTCCCATATGTATACTATATCCATCCCATATATGTACCATATGTATTCCATATATGCATTCCATATATGTCCCACATATATCCCACATATATCCCACAATTATCCCACAATTATCCCACAAATGTCCCAAATATATCCCACAAATGTCCCACAATTATCCCACAAATGTCCCAAATATATCCCACAAGTGCCCCACATATATCCCACAAATGTCCCATATATGTCCCACATATATCCCATAAATGTCCCATATATGTGCCACATATTTAAAATAAATTTAATTTAAAATATAAAATGATAGTAAATGATGATGCTTATGCAATAATATGACTTTCTTTATGTTTCAGGTGAGTCCATCACACTATGCTATCTGTGACGAATTTTAGTCAACACTTAAATTGTAAGTAGTAAAATTCACCCGAACAGGGTGTAAACTTATGTTCCATTTGTAACGTAAAAACGTTTTACATTACACATTTTTTCTTTTCTTTTTTTTTTTTCATTTTTAATAGCTCGCCACTTATATAACGCGCGAGGCCGCGCATAAAACGCACTTTTTCCCCTACACCTCCGTAACAAATTACAAATAAATTCTAAGCACATCGAATTGGCGATTGAACGGTTTTATTGAAGCACGCCTCGTTCAATTAAAAATGCCCCCGGTGCCTTCGCCTTTCACTTCGCTCATATTTCTGCAAATTACCCATAAATCTTAAATTAAATATTATTTCCAATATAATAGCATTATTGATCATCCCGGTATAATTAATAAAACGCAAAGCGACGTTCACGCATAAAAGGGTAACCAAGATTAACTGGCACATTTCAATTAAACTTAATTGGATTTGATTGCGACGGACATTGGGCGAAATTAAATATGCATTATCGGATCGAAAATGCTTTCTTTCCGGGTGCAAGTTTGCTTTCAAGTTTCGTATGTGAAAGGGCGTGGCTATTTCGAAAAGTTTAAGGGATGTCTCGTGGGACCGGTGGGTAAAAGCATTTTTTCAAAATTCAAAATATAAACAATTTGTTTTTGCTTTTGTGACCTTTCAAATGTAAAATAAACAATGGTTTGTTTATTGTTGTTTGTTTTAGTCAGGATGTCCTTGAAAAAGGGGATTATTTACGTTTTTTATAAACAAAAAACGGAGTGTAAACAACCTTTTGTTTTTATTTTTATATTCCCGTGACCTTCCAAATGTAAATAAACAAGGGTTATAATATATCACTTAAAAAAGTGATATATTTATTATTATAACTCAATTACTTATGAAAGTTTCTTTTTTCTGTAAATACTATCTACAAATGGACAATAAATAGTCGATTTCCAATTCGATTTATTTGATTGTGTTACATTCCGTAGAAAAAGCGATTACACATCGAGGCACGTACGGGCGTGCGTACGAAAAAATGACGTAATAATTCATCGGCGCGAGATTTTTTATCGCCGAAAAAGTTGCACACGCCGCTGGAAACTCGTCGCGGTTTCCGCCCGAGGAATAACCTGTTTACACGGCGTACCGTCGATAATTTTGCGATTAATAATACGAGGCATGCCCGGCCGATTAGTATCTTCGTGCGGCGCGATTCGCCGCGGGGGCAATCTGGTCTTCCCCTTCGCCAATCTGGTCTCGATCGGGTTTAAATATTGTCAAACCGATTTGAGTCGGCAATAAAAGGCGACACTTTTTGTTTACCAACGATCGCGTCATGTTACAATAACAGTAAAAGTGAAACGACATAATATTGGCCACTCGAAAGACGTTACGATTATCGCGCGGTACCGAGAAACGAAACGTTTTTCATAATATAAACAAAACCTCGTTGGTTGACTCTTCTTTTTTCATTTTTATGACCTTCGGATGTAAACAAATAGTGACATGAATATAAATATTGTCTCTTATTTATATAAACACAAATATTATTGTTTTTTATTTATATAAATATTAGTTTAATGTTTTATTATGGTTTCGTTGGTTTGACCTTCCAAATATTTACAAACACTTTTGGTTTATAATCTCAATTTTAAAAACGTTTCATTTTTCAGTCACGTGCATATACGCAACGCATGGTCGATGTTTAAAATTTGTGATGAAATTAAACTACACGATGAGGAGAGATCTGATAAAAATTACTAGCATGTCAGTAAATTGGCTACCAGGGGCAAAGTGCCAAAATCAAGTTTTTTCGAGAAAAACAAAAATTAAATCAAAACAGCAGGTGGCAGTTGACCGTAACGCATTCTTTTACAACATAACCTTTTAATTTTATTTTAAAGTTGGCAACGTGCACAATTTTTTTTTTCTTAATGTGCAGAAAGGTGAAAATTAATAATATAAAAACAATAAAAATATTTCGTTTTATTTTTTATGTAAATATTGATTGTTTTCAAAGAGATTGTTTTTAAACATCAGTTGTTTACAAAGATAAACAAACATTGTTATTTTTATTTTTTTTATTTGACCTTCCAAATATTTACAAATATTGTTTGTTGACATTATATACACGAAAACTATTTTTCTCTATAAATCCATTGTAATATATTAAATTTCTCATAACAAAAGCGAACTAATTGTATTAAAATAAAATGCAGGAAACAGTCCCGGGGAAAAAAAATAAAGTTACGGTATTTAGACGCTGTGCGAAAGTGGCGATTCCATCTGCGATCGGCGAGTCCGATTATTCGATCGGTTTGCGAAATGAACGGTCAAAATCGGGATCGATGTTCGGGCGGTTTTGCGTCGAAATTGAGACATTATCCGGCGGTTGAAACTCGCGCGATCGGTATCGGGCCGATTGGCGATAAGGGAAATCATTTTAAACGGTCGAAAAAGGCGTGCTCGGAATGATTGGGGGGGAGATCGGTTGCAAAACGGCGCGTTTGAAAATTGTCGGCCGCTTTGGCGTCGGTGTCGCGTTGACAACGGAAAATAGTTGTAGCCAATAAACACGTAATCGCGGGACATCGAGAAAATTGAAAGCGCGTGATGAATTGGCGGCGATAAAACGCAAATGACGGAATTAAGATAAGTTACCAATAATGAATCGCGATAAAATCGAGGACTGACTTTTAAACGGACTAATTGAGCTGAAAAGTTATTTTTATTATACCTATCAAGTAAATTTATATTTAACTCCTTTTTTTTCGTTCACATTTTATCGGTATTATAAAGTGTGATCGGTTAAAAAGTGCTTTGAGAAGTGAGGTAATGGATTTCCTTCGAGGTTGGGACTTCTTAACGTGTCTGAATTTACATTTTGAAGGACACAGGAATATAAAATAAAAACAAAGACTTTACACTTCATATTTTGAAAATCTCTGGTTCTTCAGTGTCACGAGACATTTCCTCAAAATTTTTGACATATCTACGACTGACATTTAACGACCTTCCGCAAACATTGTTATTGTTTTTATTTGTCATAACTCGCCCTACCGCGTATTTACAAACATTGTTATTGTTTTTCTTCGCAACAATTTGCCCTTTCCCGCTTATTTACAAAGATCGTTTGTTTACGTTTTTAATTTCAAACTGGTTTCGATTCTTCAGTTCCACGTAGACGGAACACGTTCGGTTCGCTCTGCCAACGCGCGGCAACTTTTTATCCCCCGGTCAACAATTAAAGGGGAGAAGAATTGTCGGGAGAAACAAATCTAACTGTCAAATATAATTATTATAAAGTGTCATTAGAAAATATTGCGAATATACTAGAAGGCACTTGTCCGTTGAAGCGTTATTGAAAAAAATTTGAATTTGAAAGATGTTAGTGAAGGTCGACGATAGGGGGTGTTGTTAATGAAATGTTCAACATTCCTACTATAGAGATGATTATAAAATAACTCAAATAGACTACATCTTTCACAATTGATGTAAGGAAATGAAAAATTTATATATGGTCGATATATGACAATAATTGATCTCCATATGAGGAAGTTATTAACTATATATGGACGATACATGGACCACACATGAACCATACATGGACTATATAGGGACCATATAGGGACCATACAGGGACCATACAGGGACCATATATAGACCATATATGCACCATAATATGGACCACACATGGACTTCACATAGACCATATACGGACCATTATGGACCATTATGGACCATATATGTTCCATTTTTACTAGAGAACATGCAAAGTGATCAACATTTAGCAATATTATTAGATCACAAATGTACACACAGCGCGCCGTCTGCAACTTTGACACTCGGCAAGAAAATCGGCCACAAAAAATGCGACAATATAAAAAGGGGAGATTTAAAATCGAGCCGTCTCCCCCCCGGCGACCATTCAAATCGTTAACGTTAATCACGAATTGAATCGGGAATTCGTAAATGTCGCCGCGCGTCGTTATCAGATGGCGCTGTAATGCCGAACCCGCGCGGCCGGTATAAGGCGACGTTCACGCACGGCCGTTACAACTAACTCTACTTTAGTTACATGCTTAATGAATTATGGCGCTGACAGGCCGGCCGTGTGCGCGCTGCTCGAAATCGACACGACGTGCGCATTTCGCGTATCTAAGCCCTATCAAAAGCCTTATCTAGCCGCGAGTAATTGAGCGTACCCGGCGGCGTCCGAGTGTTAATAGCGCGGAATATATCGCAGGCGCGATACGTCCCGCCGTAATTCATTTAAAGGGCCGGAAAAGATTTACAAGATCCCCGCGCTCGCGCGCGCGCGCATGCGCGCATCCCGATTAAAACGCCGACCAAACGCGTGCTATTTCGCCCGTACCGTGGGAAACGCGCCTCGCGAGCTATTTATGTCCTTTGTGGGCTTTCAATTGCGCGATTCAAACGAATTCATAGGCGATGCCCGAGCGCGCCAATTTCAAAAAAATCGGATCCCCAGCTTTATCCGGCCGATGTCAGTTTAATAAATGCCGAGACTTCGGCGCGGTCTCGTCGACGGGGCAGGTGTCTTCTTTTAAGTGCTCCTTTTCGGGGCACTTTTTACCCCTTTTTTTTGAAAACCTATTGCGTCCTGTTGAGGTGGGATGTTTTCATTTTTGTATTCCCGTGACTTTCAAATGTAAATAAACAATGGTTTGTTTGTTACTGTTTTTTTTTTAGTCAAGGAGTCCTTGAAACATTAGTTTGTTTATAAACAAAAAGCGAAATGGGAATAATCTTTTGTTTTTTTTTGTATTCCCGTGACCTTCCAAATGTAAATAAACAATAGTTTATTTTCGTTGACAAGCAACTCCCTTTTTTCACATATTTAGACACACACTTAAATACAAAACAAAGCATTGTTTGTTTACGTTCTTTCCTGGTATTTCTAACACTCTATTTATTTTTTCCGCTTTTTTCTCTTATTTCAAAATATTATCATTTACAGTAAATATAAAAAAAAGGATAAAATTATCTTAACAAATAATCCTTGTTCGATTCTTTTTTCCATTAGGTTTCGAGAATGTGCAATTAATTTAATAACAAAGACCAGCGCGCGTCTTCGTCTTATTCGCCGTATCATTTCCGGAACATTTTAACACCCCTTCTACCGCGGTCTCGATTACGCGATACTGACAAACATATTATCTTATAACGGCTGAAACAAATGGCAATATATTCCGGAGTAGCCGAGCCGGCGGGGTGGGTGAGGGGGGAGGGGGAGGGTGGGATACGCGACGCGGTTCCCATAGAGCTGACTCTGCCTCCCCCCCCCCACACCCCCTCCTTTCGCCGTTCTTTTCTGTCTTCCTCACGCAGCAAATCAACGTCCCGCAATGCCAAGCGCTACGTCTCCGCAATTACCGTAATACATCGACAGACATGGCCGCGGCCGTCTCCCTTCCGCCCGCGGGTCATAGGTCACGGGCTTAGGTCCCCACCCCGTTCCCTCCCTTTTCACCTCGAGCGAGCGCTTTTCGACGGTCAGCGCCGCCTAGAATCGCTTGCTCCTTGCGCTCGCGTGAAAATTCGTAGGGGTCAAGCGAAGTTAGCATGGTCCAGTGATGTGATGGGTGTACGAGGTGTAGATTCGCGCTTAAAACGGTGAGATATGGCCTGGTGATACCTTTACGAAGCTAATTTTCAACTTTTCATGCAGAAATTTATATATAGGACCTATATATTTGATATATGTGCAATATATGCTTATTTTTACATGGTATAACATATATGTGACATATATTTTAATACTGTTGATTTTATAGTAAAACGAAACATGTATGGTCCATATTTGGTGGATATACAATAAATCATATAAACAATAAAAGATAATATTAAAAACGTTTCATTCTTCAGTTCCATCATATATGGACATATATGTTTTTCCTTTATCCATATATGGACATATATATTTCTCCCGAATCCGTATATGGTCCACCTGTGGTCCATATGTTTCATTTTAACTTGAATTTATTCTTTAGTTGATATACTTTTAATTAATATCAATGGTACTTTTATTCTTTAATTATTTACCTTATAAATTATTGTAATTATAATTTTTTTCCTTAAATTCCAGGCATGCCAAACAGTTGTAAGCAAAATTATTACGAGTAATTGATTATCGAGCGGATATTTTCGCAAGGTTTCCCTTAAAAAATGTCGACTCATTTAAATTCACCTTCTCCGCGATATTTCATTTATTTTATTATATTGCCGTTTTGTTTTCAAACGCCATTAAATGAACTCAAATGTCCGTCACAGCCGCCGTCCTTACTTTATTATTATGGGTTCATTATCTCGAATTCCATTGCATTCCATGATTTCTTCATAATCTTTAATTCATTATCCGCGCGGGTTGCCCGAGAGAAGTCGTTGCCGAAAAATTCGCCAAAAATTGCAAAAGTGACACACAAATCACGATTTATCACTCGTTTAACCGGGTCAAGCGCACTTGTGAAAGTCAGCTGCCCGGATGGGTGGCTGTTTCGTAACCACCAGTGCACGCCCGTGGAAGACGAAGAAAAAAAAAGGCAATCGCGGTGAATGTGTAATAATCATTTTTTTTTTATAATCGCACGCGCGCATCCTTGCGCACTTACTTTTATCATTCTAAGCGCGTAAAAATACCGGTGTTCTCCAAGTCGTCCACCTTGACCGCTCTTCGCCGCGTTGACCTTGGCTTGCGGTCAATTCGCCGCGTACTTTTTAAACGTAACGTTAACGCCCATTTTCCTTTGCAGTTCCGTGTGCGCGAAACTCGTAACAAATTGAATGCAAATGCGAATTCCATTGATTTGAATTTTCAAAACATTCCCGCCAAAGTGTTCTCAAATTATTCCCGCCAAAATATGAAAAGTTCGCGTATTAAATATTTTTTGTACTTACACGCCTACCAATTGATTATAAGTATAAATATGTGTACAAATATTGATTTATATCTACTATTTTTACAGTTATTACATTTTTTAATGAATAATTGAAAAACATATGTTTTGGCGGGAACTTTAAAGGAGAGAATTGACGGAAAAATGGGGGGGAAAAAATGGCGAAATAAAGTTTGCATCTGGAGGTAAATTATCCGCAAAATTTTAGTATCGTTTGACGGGTCTGAAGATAACGTAATAAGGATGTTTATACAGCTAGGCGCATCGTGTACCACCGATGGACGCGCCTAATGGTTGTTACAGGGGTAATAACACATTTAATGTTAATTATGCCCATTACTGGAAAGGCATGCGTGCGCATTGCATCACTCGGCGAGCGGTCATCCAACTTGCGGGGCATAAATATAGAGGACGTCAGTTTTATCGATAAGGATATTTATGGAAAACTTTACGGTTATGCACAATTTTAGGGGTCACTGCTGAACTTTAAACTCCTTTCGCGGGAAAACATTAATTTACTAGGGTCCTGAGGTTTTTTGGATGCTTATGCCTTCAAATTAACATATAATTTTGCTCAGTAAAATGTACAATCATTAAATCCCATGACTTCATTTGATATGATATTGATATCTTGGAAGTTTAGAAGTTATAATTCGAAATTTATGATAGAATAACAAAAACAATAATAAACAAACAAAATTAACAAAATTTTTATAAAATTTTAAAAAACCTTTGATGTAGATGTGTTAATAATTCACTAATAAGTCACTTTTCCGCATCGTACTCACAGTTATTAACCGTTAATAAGTGAGCGAGTAGTGAAGTGAGTGAACAGTGGTGCAGTGAGTGACCAACGAGTGAGTGATCCGGAATAATGGTAAGGGCATCGTAGAAATTTTCTGTGAACAAATAAAACGATAAAAGTACATTAATATTGGGCGTTTATTCATCTTTTATTAATTTATTACTATTTTTCTTTTTATTTATTTTTTTTTGTTTCATTTTCCCACGTTTCATAACTTTCCAATGATAATTTTCTTTTCTATGTTTTCTTTTCTTTTTTTTTTAAACTGAAACCGAGCCAATTGTTCGGCGTTTTTGTCAAATCGGATTCGATTATTGAGCCGGTAACGTGAATCACTGGCAGGCGTGGGAGGCGCGTGTGGGGCGTCTAACGGCGCGGTGTGTGTGTCACCGCTCATTTCAATTGTCCGTCTAACGAGGCTGCCAGCCGCGCAAATGATCCCGGCCGACTGATATTTCTACATCGATACCCCTAGAATTGACCAATAAATTCAGGATTGCGATCCGCCAGATAAACGCCCAAACGGTCGACAAATGACATCCGTTCATTTGCACAACAACTCTGTAATAACGTCAGTCGGCTTGCAAAACGCCACGGACTGCGAAAATTTATTTCAACGCGAATCATTGTTCTCCCCCCTTTTCATTTATTTCATCTTTTAATTCCCATCTATTAATTGAGTTGCCTTTGTGGCTTTGAAAGTATTGATTGAAAACAATATTTTCAATATGATTTTATTCCATGTAAAAATGTATGTATATCTATATATATGGTTCATATATAGTCCATTTATGTTTGTAAACAATCCATGTTTGTAAATAATTTATGTTTGTAAACATTTTGTTTGTAAGCAGTCGATGTTTGCAAACAATCAATGTTTACAAATAATCGATATTTACTAACTGCTGTTTATCTAAATACTAAACATAAATAAATAACTTATATATTTACATAAATATTTCGTTGACTAGTCATAGTTTACTGACATCACTTTTATCGACAATGTTTGTTTACTCACATTAACCAAAATATTTACATAAAATTAACAGTTAATTTTGGTTATCGCGCCCGACTGTTAATTTTACGATCGTCTTCCTTTTTTTTATTCTTCACGAATAAAATGAAAAAAACGACAAACTTCTGGCTTATCTCATTTAATTTACGATCCGGGTGTGAAACGCGTTTTATTTTCCATCCCAACGCCATATAACTGAATAATTACTTTGTAATAATAAGTGCGTGCACACGTGAGAGTTTTCAGGTGAAATCGAACTGAAACGGTTCTTTTTTTTCTTCTTCTTTTTCCTCTTTTTTCGTTCGACTCGGAACGGCGGAAAAGTAAAAAGTTCACGCGATCGTTTCCGTCTCAATTGGCAGGCACAATTCGATGCGCGCACTTTCGATTTATAATGATCCGAGTTAATTGAATAACTGTTCACAATCCCATAAGATTAATCGGCCATTAAACTTTCAAGTTTCGATTTCATGCGTTTGTTTGTCCATCCTGTCGGTTACTTTTTATGCATCTATCGATGACCTTTGAAGGACATTAAGTTATGTACTTCTGCCTTTTTCTTTTAACTCTGACCTTCGGTGACCTTCAAAATATTATTATCCTCGTTGTATGTGGTATCGTCAAGCGGATAAGCAGAAAAAAATTAAACTTTACGGATTTTACTTGTAATACTACATGAGAAAAAAATTTATATAAGTGGCATATATGCCTGCGTATGTGCCACATATATGGCTGCACATATGCCACATATATGGCTGCACATATGCCACATATATGGCTGCACATATACCACATATATGGCTGCACACGTACCACATATATGCCTGCACATATACCACATATATGCCTGCACATATACCACATATATGCCTGCACATATACCACATATACCACATATATGCCTGCACATATGCCACATATATGGCACATATATACCTGCGTATGTGCCACATATATTCCGCATATATGCTCACATATATACCTGTGTATGTGCCACATATATTCCACATATATGCTCACATATGTGCCACATATATGGCAACCTATATAAATTTAAACAACCTATATTTTTCAAAATAAGAACAATAATAATCCCAGGTAAAAATAAAAAAATAATTATAACCGCACGTGGAATCGAATTCATATATTTTTTTTTTTTATATCGATCGGCTAATCGGTCTTGTAGACGCGGCCTCGTCATAGTTTGCCTTTTTTGCAATTAACTGACACATATATTTCGATGCAATTGCAATCGCAAGAACAATTTCGCTCCTCATTGTTTATTATGAACGCGAGCCATTTTTAGCATCCGACAAATTTCATTGGAAAAACCGGTCGCGCACGATCCGCGTGCTTCTGTTCAATTAAAAAGTCATCATACGTTAAATCGAGCATTGTTGCTGCCCCATCATTTCGTTATATAAATGTGTAAGACTTTTTGCTGTCTATTTTTCATCAATATACATATTATTTATGTATTATCAATAAAAAAAAATCAATTAGGTATAATTATGAATTTCTTTATATTTACGAAATTTACAGTTATCTGCGTTGAATGGTTAATTCAAAAGTACCCTAGTAAAAATGAAACATATATGGTCCATATATGATATGTGTGATCCATATTTGTTTTAACAATTTCATATATGGAAATAAAAAATTCGTATGTGGACATATATGTTTTTCCATAATCTATATAAGGTCCATATTGCAAACATGGAGGGGTGCTTCGAAATGATCCAAAATTCATTTTATCCAGACATGCAATATATCAGAAAATCATTATATCCAACTTGCAATGTATCCAAAATTCATTTTATCCAAACATGTATTATATCAGAAAATCATTTTATCTAACTTGCAATGTATCCAAAATTCATTTTATCCAGACATATATTGTATCAGAAAATCACTTTATCAAACTTGCAA
>JABFPN010002120.1:0-24004 GCA_022817305.1 Leptoteleia sp. ZL-2020
CAGGTTGGAAAAATTGAATATCGCCACTATTACTGTTTATATTTCACCCGGCTGACTCGTTCGACATCTGGTGGATTAAAGCTGAACTCCGCTAATTTTTTGCCAGCCAATATCATTAGCTTAATGCTACCGTTGAAACACCTATAGTCTTACACCGTGGTACAAGTAAATGCAGATACTTACAACTATTGACGTTACCGATAGAAGTTTATTTTAAAAAGACTAATTATAAACATTTTTTTATTAATTTATTGTTTTAATTTGGATTTATATCTAAAAATGTACTTTAATGCAATTTGTTAAAATGTTATTAATGTCTTTCCAATTATTTAATTTTATAATCTATTCTGAACGAAGAATATCATATTAACTGAGCATTATAATTGTGAAATGAAAAATTTTACCATATATTATTTTAAAATATGGCAATGATATAATAATTCTTATAAAATTAATGAAAAACTAATATTTACACATAAAAAATTAACACATTACACATTACAAAATGTCATTTTGTAATCTTATTATCAAAGGTCAATATATTTTGTGTATATTGTAATTTAAAACTCAAAACATAATTTGTTTCTAGTAACTGTCTAAGTATATCGAGTTGCTATTTTCATACTTATATTTACCTTCTTTCTTGAAACGATTCACTGATTCATTCATGCGAAATGGATTTTAAAAATATATTTTCTCGAGGGGTATACAATATGTACGCTAATTTATTATCCAGCTTTATACGCCCTAACTGCCGTCAAAAATAGTACTTTTAACGTCTAGACTTTAAAGCAACTCCAATTAAAATAGCAGTTCTTTCAGACATAGGTCCTCCTCTCTCTAGAATGAGAAAATATTTTTGCCTGCCATTGAACTCTTCAAGATTGGAATGTGACTTATGTTGAAATTAGTATCAACATTTATCAATTTCACATTTCCATCCACATTAAAGGAACACATTCGCATATTTTCAATTTATTCGTTTACGCGTGAAAATATTAGAGTGAAACGTGTTACCTTAAGGTTCATAATCTGAACATAAAAAAATTAACATTATCGTATCTTTTCAGTTGTCCCGTTATTTGGAAATTCTTGGTAGATGTTGTGAGTTTACAAAGGATCTATTAGTAAAATGTTTATTTGCTGGCATTGGCAAAGCATGGGGCTCGCGTCTATCGAATTTGCAAGATCCTTTATCTGCGAACCGGTTGGTTGCGAGTTGTCAGGTCTTTTTAAAACGATTCCTTTGCGATGAGTAGGAAAGCAAAGCCGACACATAGTCGTAAATGTCGCATTTAACCGGCTAAAATTAGCACTCCACGAAATGTCAAGTGCAGCTTTGCTCTTCCGCACAGAACCATTTGCAGAATGCATGCAGGATTGTTAGGCACACGCACTGGGGAAAACTAATATGCTGGAACAGCATTAAAATCTGTTGGCTCGGTTCAATAATACAACTGGATTACCATTTGAAACAATGTCGAGTTTTAGAGTTCGTACAACTCCACTTGTGCATTAAATTTAGTGAAAAGAAGCTATTGGATTTTATGACATGAAACGTGTTAATTAAACATATTTTAAAATGGTGTTGTACTTGGAATTTTTGTACCGTTCGCAGTTCAATGATGCAGATTGAATTGCATTTAATTACTGGAAATTGTGGTTATGGAATAACGCATCTGTTAGTTTGGTTGTTGCTTTTGCGATGTCTGTCACGTGGTTATGTGGTTTCCTTTAGGGTAAATACCACCAAAAGGTTACGCAGTGCAAATTTCTGAAATTATACTTGTTGATTAAAAATTTCTCGTCGCTTTCAGTTTCTGTTCCATGTACTTTCAGATTATACCTCTCGCACTTACTTAATCTACGTTTCATTAAATGTTTTCAAACATTTTATCGAATAATTACTCATTTTTACATTCGCATTATAAACCAAGAATTAAAGTAATTTTCTAATTCGAAATTTTTGCATTAGAATTGGTAAAAATATATATCTATATATATTTAGTTTTTTTTGTCGACTTTACGCGCAATAAAACTCCATTCCTACGCAAAATCGGTAACGAGTCTCGTAATAAAACAATATATTTTCTTTATAGAATTACAGGTTTCGTTCGTTTGTGCAACTTTTGTGGCCTTCTCTGTAGTTTATGCGAGTCGTCCAATTAGTGCACTTCGTAACGATAGCATTGACCGAGGAACGAAGCAAAGGAGCACTTGTCTTGGAAGTAAAATCTGAATTTCTTGAATTTTTCGTCAACATCTTCTACAATACATATAATCTCGCGTATGGAATATACATTTGACAAATAGTTTAGTTATAATCACAATTATAATCTTTTATTCTGCAATTTATTTTGGCAATATAAACAGCAATAAATTATCTTAAAAATTGTATCATACCAAAGATATAACAACTGGATGCAAACAAATTGCAATTCGCTTCACGCTATAAATTAACGGTAATTGTTGGCAATCGAAAATGAACCACTGAATCAAACGGGCAGTTCAATAAACTGAACGACGCGCCGTTTGATTTACATCACGCGCGAGCCAATATATTCTATAACAATCAAATTTGCACTTTATACGATCATAAATGGTTATTTATAACGCGGTGCGTTACAACGCGCGTGTCTTACATAAAGTTTTATTTTCATATGAGTCATAGATATATATTTCTTGTGAGTTGCGAATGTGTAAGCGCCAGCGAGTGAGCGGACTCGGTTTTCATGAATGCTCACCATTCTTGAGTGATTTTACTCCAGAGTTGATACCTTAAATAAACAGAGAATCAAACGGATTCGGAGAATAGAAAAGATGGCTAGTGGAATTGCAATGAAATGTTCAACACTGCGCGTCAGTAAGAAAGCAATATCATTGGCTTGAGAAAAAAAAAAGTGATAATAGACTGTAAAACTGGAGCGGGAACTCCTTTTTTACCATTGAATTAAAACTAAAATTAATATATAGTTATTTGTTCGGTATTCGATGTACTTTCTCCATCATTCTCACCTGTGCAGTATCTTTTACGTTTTATGTATTTATTAACTTACTTGTAATTATATTAATTGCAATAAGTTGTAATAGTATTTATGGATACATTATTAGTACATCCCCAGTGGAAATGAAATCGTTATTATTGTAAAGTATAGTGACAGAATTAAAGTCATTAAAGTATTGTTAAGCATAATAATTAGAAATTCTATTTGTCGTAAGAATATTCTATTATTCTTAAATAATCAGTTTTCTGAGTGTATGATGATATTTCATAAGAAAAACGATTGATATATTTTACAATTTTTACTGTTAAATTTATTAAAAGATGGCTAAATTTATCAATACTACTGAAACTTGAAAGCAACTTTAATTGCAGAATGCGACTCCTTGAAATGGCGACGTTTGTAAATAAAGGGCGAATGAGTTTGACAGTGGCCGAGATGGAAAGTGTGTGGAAGTTAATTTTGGAACGAACAAATCATCGGCGCGCGGTTTCTTGGAAAAAGCGCGAGCCCACGGGAGCACAGTCGAAGTCGTCGCTGGGATTAAATGCGAGTGGAGCATATGGAGTGGCGTGTGTATCGTTTAGCGTGAGAAGTAACGGCAGAATGGCACGTTCGCTTCCGCTGAGATATCCACACGACAGCTGCAAGACGGTCACGTGTATGTTTTTCAAAAGCTACGCGCTATTCATTTTTCCGTTAATAAGGTCTTCTCAATTGAATCGACACTTTATTCCTCTTCATCTTCTTTATACATCCATTTCTATTTTTATCTACTCAGGTTGAAGGAAAAAATGAAAAAAAAAAAAGAAAGATTGTGATGGTCAATGAAATTCAAATTGGTTCCTAATTATGTAGCCTTTGAAGGTGTTGGATATAATGGGAAGCGAGGAAAGTATTGTAGACGTGATTGCAGTTTAATGGATAACGCGAGGAAGCGCAAGAACTAGATCTTCAAGTGTCTTATTCATAATGAAATCGGTGGCACGTCTGCTTGCACTTTTGTGCGTTGCTTACATTTCGCGAACGGTCGAGGTATCGCGTTTCATTCAGATCCTGTTCTTGTTCTCGGATTACTGGTTCATTGATAGGGATTGTGTGTAGGACTTTACAAATAAATCATCCTTATGTTTGATTAAACTGAAATCGAGATCCTTTGTAATTGAAGAACTTCAAAAATATTACTCAATCGTTCGAGTTTTTACAGTTGCCAATGATAATGTGTTGATTCTTGATGCTTGAATAGCCATTCGATAATGTGCATTGATTGAGGGAGCTCACCTGTCAGGCGTTAAGAGCTATTTCAACCACTTAAAATAGTATACTTAGATTGGATCGCGTTTATTATATAAAATAACTCTATTTATTAAAGAAAAGAGTTTATTTTTGTTTAGTTTGGAAGTAATAGCTTGGATTACCAACTTAAAACCACTTTTCTTTCCTCGTTGAATAATATACTATTATTGAGATGACTTCAAATTTGAACAAGAAATGTAACATTTAACTTCTCTTTGCGTACTAATACTCAAGAGTTAATTATTTGAAAATCTTTGCCATTTTACCAAAAATAATTCATATAAATTGTCTATATTCAAATGAAAAATGATACGTTTGTTATATAATATTAATTTATAAAGTTCTTGGTTTTCAATTATACAATTGCTTTGGGATTTTTATTTGTTCAGGATAATTCATTGTTTGATTATTGCATTGTTGAATGTAAATTAATTTGTTGATGTCATGGTTAAAACTTAATTATTTATAAATGAATTATAACGTTGAAGAAAAGTGCAATGAATAGCAGTCTAAACTTGTGTTTATCGTATCAAATCGCCGCATCAGATGTATCGCCGTATTTGAATCATATCTCCACTCGAATCTACAAAAGGCGCCTCTGTCTTAGCGCGTTCACCTACATTTTTGTTAAGCACATATTCGTAGAAATACTTTCATGGATTATCTCTCAACATCTGATGTCTTATTAACGTTATAATTATAAATGGAATCATCAGAAATTGTAATCCGTTAAATATCCTTATTTGTACCACTTTAGAAACTTTCATCATTTTTATATATTATTATCATAAAATTTAAAATTTTCTTTTGATGTTATTACTAGTATTTATAGCGAAAATATTGATATATTGTTGAGATAAAATTTTAAGGATTACGACGAAAGATATTCCATTTAATTTTACCCCATTTTTTCCATTTAATTTTACCCCAACAACATTATGACACTGTTGGTAATACAGATTCTTAAGTTACCATTTCATAAATTTCATTGCAAACGCTACATTTAACCTTACGTAAATCAGTGATACTATTAAAGTATTGTTTTCTGTATTTCAACATGTAATTTACACTTAATTTTACAAATATTCTTATAATATAATTTCATTAATACTGGGGCAGTATTTACATTAAAACAGTGTCGCGCCAACACCAATTGGCGTTGCCGGCAACAGTATAGTTTTCTCGTTGTAAGTCGGGTGATTTCGTCGAATGTGTGTATCGTTCGAAATGACAACGTTTGCATTCTGTTGAAAGTTAATGTATGTATGGTCAGGAGCGTGGCATCAACCGCGAGATCACGAAGCGATAGAGCAGCAAAATCGCCGCCGCCACCCCCTCCCCCTCGCGGCTGGCGTCGCAGTTAGCATAGGGAGTATCGCACCAACCGTGCGTACGCGACTGACTGACTGACTGGCTGCATGCATGCATGCATGCAACACGCTCGTAGTACGAAGCAGTCACGCCGCGAGTCGGTTTACGTGTTGCGCCGTGAGCGGATAGATATTCCGTGTTGGTCTTCCTCGGCGGTCGCGTCACAACGTCGCAGCCTCACTTTCGTGTAACTCGCGGTTTTTCCCCCGGGATACCGTTCGGTCGGATCGGTCGCAGGCCGCAGTGAAGTTTACCTTCGCGTACGGGAAACCTTCGATAACTCGTCGCAAAAGTTCGGTATGCTGTAATTACGTTTGCGCGGGAAACCGGTTCGGTTGTTACTGGGCCTGCGCGAGAAATTTTGGCGCTCGTTAGAAGTACGCCGCTATGATTTATCATAAACCAACAACGCCGCGCTTCCGGATCGCCGAAAGGGTCAGCATTTCTGTTAACAATCGGCCGGCTTTTACCAAACACGAAGCACACAGCAGTACGTGCAGTTTGAGAAGTACCAGCATAACGCCGCCTTGCGTTAACCGGTAATTGTATTTTACATATTTGTGTTACAAAATATAACGAAAAATTCGGGGGGTATCGAGTTTGAACCGTGTCGATGTTGTTGCCAACACCATTCTAGATTAAAATAGCGTAAAAGGTAAAAAAAAACTGTAGAAAAGTGTAGAAAAGGATTTGGAAGTTAAAATTAATAACAAATTTCCAAAAAAAACTAAATCTACGGTTAAAATTTTAGGGTTGTTTCAAATAGTTTCTACGTTTTTTGTGTCGTTTTAATGTAATTGTGGTTTATAAAGTGTAATTACATTTTACTTTGAGTAAAAGTATTTATCGAATTGAAATATAAAAGGTTTTTAAGTTTAACAATGTAGGCAATTGTTGTTTGTGTATATGTGGGCGGTCGAATTAATAAGGTAAAAGAAACGGACAATGTTTGTTTACGTTCGCGAGGTCATAGGCGCCGAGTTAGAAACAAAATAAACAGTAGCTCGTTAATATTTTGCATAGGTGATGCAAATGCATATTATTTTTTATTTAATCGGTATAATATAATTCTAATAATCGAATTTTAACGTTAAATAAATTTTATTTGTTGTATCGAAGGGAGATATTATATATATTTTATTGTAAGTAAACTAACTTTTTTTAAAATTTTCGTAATTTCTAAAATTCGTAACGATTTTAATGATAGGTATTGTTCAACAAAATAGTTTAGCAATTTGTAGAAAATAAAGTTATGCGTTTATAAACTATGGGAATTATATAACACTTTTTTTACGCATTTATACCTAATATTTTTTATATAATTTAAAAAAAACGGTTCGTTTTCTTATTATAATATTACTTTAACTTTTATAGAGGCTAGGATTTTACAATTGAACAATACGATGTTGATTATAATTTTTAAAAATATAAAAATAACTGTATTTTACCAATCTTTTAGTTTAATGAAAGACACGTAATATTATGAGTTTGTTTAATTTACTTATCACAGCGTTTAGTCATAATATAAACATATTGTGCATAGTAATCAGTTAGATGATTACAATTTAATATCGTGAATTTGTATACCTTCATTAATTTTTTTGTTTTATAATTATTATTTGCAATCTTCCCCCCAATAATATGACGTAATTATAAATGATCAGTGTAAAAAAATAATGCAATTTTACATTTTTTAATACCTATTTTCTTTATCAATGTACATTAAAGATATTTGGAAAACAGAACTCTTATTATTTCAGTATGCTTGTAAGTTAAATATTTTTTTGTTACAATATGCGCGCATTTAAAATTAAAGCGTAATAATCGTCTATCTATAATTTTCTCAATTTAAGCTTTATTTGCAATACGCTGTCCGTATCAATATCAAAACATATAATTAATATTCAAATGTGAACCAACAAATAATTAACTCGATGACTGATCAACGTTTATTAAACAATTTTAAGTGTAAATAAACTCATAACTGTTGCTAATTAAAATGCAATGATTAATATTAATCATCATTTCTAGTGTCGGCTATATTACAGGGATTTTTTTATAAAAATAATGTTATATCACTTGTGTTACATTACAAATATGTATTTAATTAAAGTGCATATTGAGAATATTTATAATTGACAGAATTAAGCTATAATGCTACACTTTAATTAAATTTTCACTGTCACATTTTTCTCAGTGTATACCTCCTTCAATTAATGAAAAATTAATCTTTTTGATGATGGTATTTTTGAATATTTTCTAATATTGACTGGTACTTCTCAAGGCTCAATCCTTTTTCCCCTCCATTCGATTATAATAACTTATGTTAATGATATCTTATGTAGTTGCTTTTTTTTTTGTATCTTCGTTTTAAATTCAAGTATGGTCAACTGGAACAAAACACACATTGGTACATAATTTTTCTCATCCATTCTCTTCGCAATTTCACCGAACCTTTGCCGCATAACAAATCAAACCAAACACAATGATTGACTAAAAATAAAGCTACGGTATCAACGTCGTTCTCTTTACGAACTGACATGAGGTTCATTGCACCGCTTCACATTTCTCCAAAGCGCGCTCTCTTTGAGCAATCGTTGCTCATGAGCAGCCTTCAATTCCAGATTTGACCGAAGGGATGTGTTTAACCTGGTTCATCGTGCGTGAATCGCAAGAACCGTTGTCCTCGTGACAATCCTCCAGTCAAGATATTGTATCAGTCGGCAAACACTTTGATCGGAAACAGTGCTTGGCATTACACCGGCGCATAATTTTGCTATCGCGATAACGGAAGGCGCGCTAAATCCAGGGGATCAAAATCACCGTTCCTCCCACGTTTTGATCTTATCGCGCTTTTGCCATGTCGAAACATTCCAAAACCGTGCTTTCCAAGCACTTGTCTTTGTTCGAGTTCTTTTTCATCAGGTCGCTGATCAGTGGTGAAGATGAAATTGTGAAAATGAAATAGTAAACGTAACAATGGACGTTGGTTGAATTAAAAGGAAAAATATGTGGATTTTTTTAATGATGAAAATTAGTGGATTGTGTAAATATTTTTTTATTTGTTTAAATTTGCCCAGTTTTAATATTGTATTCTTTACTGTATGATGTTAATTTACTATTTCATTTTTTTTTTTGTTATAATTTGTGAATGGTAAAAGTGGGAATTAAGTTCTAAATTTGCGTTTTCATTTTACAGCATGAGACAGCCAGTTGGAAATAATAAGGGTTCCCCCTCGCCGGTTCATTCAACCCCAGCCAGATCGGGAATACAATCGCCAAAACCTACTCTCAATGGATCTAGTTCTGCGTTAGTATATTTCAATTATAGTTGCAGATAATTATTCTAAATAGCTTAAGATACGAAGATATATCACTATTTTTTATTCACTTATTTTAAGGATAAAAATGTGTGATAAAATTTATATTTTATTAGGAAGAAGATAAAACATTTACAGCGTTTTAAGAGTTATAAGAATTTCCAAAAATAATTTCATATATCTATATTTATGTTATATAATGTAATGATATTTTATAATTTATTTAAATTCTTCTTAAACGGCATTTATCTTGGAGTATTGCAATAATTTTAATTACTTTATTTTTTTTATTATTAATTAATTTCATTAATTAATTGCAATAATTAAATTTTAATATAAATATATGTATTTCAAATCATTTGATCAGATTTAATGACTATATTGAATGATTTCCAGTTACTTGGATTCAGATTTTAATTAAAATAAAAGGATATTTTAAGATTTAGAATTCAAAAATATGTATGTTTAACATGAAACTTGAATTTTGGATAAATTATATTATTAAAAGTATTGCTTGATTTCAGTCGGCAAAATTCAACCACACCGAACATGTACGATGCGAGAATCCAAGAAGGACATTACGACGTCGTTAAGCCACTGAAGGTGAGTACTATTATTCCTCGGCGCAATTATTCTTTACGTAGAAAATGAGCATAAAATGAAATGGTTTGAACGTGTTTTAACGCTGATAATTAATATCGTTGCATTAGTGCAACTCCAACGATTGCAACTTCCACCAGCAAGTTAATTGAGGAATTCAGTTTTTAATCGTGTTTCCTTCAAATTATCCATCATTTTTTATAATGCTGATTAATATAGATCAATGTTTAATTTAAAATTGATATGAAATTAATGGCCCCAGTAAAAGTCAGTGTACTGAATTCAACATACATTTGAATTCGAGCTTTTCACTGATTTTTTTTATGTTCCAATTAAATGATATATTTGGATGGTGATTCATCTGCTCGAAGAATGTGCGTTCTGCTTATCAAAATGCAGATTAAATTTAATGGAATTGTGTTCATTTAAACGAAATGAACTGAAAGTTGAAGTTATGAGTTTTAAACATTAGATTGCAATGTCATATTGCAATTGAAATATATTTATATGGTACGAGCTTTCATATATATTTCGTTATTAAGACAGGTAAGAGACCATGTTAATATTATCTTTAATTCATAATTATTTTATGAATTTATTTATAAAAAAAGTATTCTTTAGAGCTGACAAAGTTTATCTTTATTATGTAGAGAATAAATAAATCCATATTGTAGATTATCGCTAATTCCGGTTGAATTTGGATTCAAATTCATTTATTTATGCTCTTATATTTAAACATTTTGTTATAACAGCTACGTAAGCTGTTGTGAATATCAAAATGACGCGTTCCAATACCTACATTTTAATACTTGATCAGCAATTATTTAATTAAATCTGCTGACTTTGTGTTTTGATCGATCCGATTGGTCGATTGAAGCAATCAATTAGATGAAATTAGTGTTACTTAATTTGACCTTGCAATATTTTTACCAGTTAATAATTATCAATGCATCGCAGTTATTTTGTTTAAATTTACAATTTTACACTACATATTCTATAATAATTAATATATTGTTTAGTCAAACTTTAAAATAATTTTAGTGTTGAAAAGATATGCTTATATAGTGCAAAAAAGTATTAACTTTATTTATTTAATGTTAACGGGGGTGTATGTTCAATTAAATTTAAATTTATGCGATTGTTCAATATTATAATGATGAAAGGGACTGATTTATTTCACGTGATTTCATGCGAACAGATTGCATTTTACTTTAACGACCTATGATGTCAGACGCATTTGAATTTGAATGATTTTGCACTGTGCCATACCGGAAATATATGTGGTGGAACGGATAATACGCATCAATTAGTGCGATTATACAATAATAGTTTAACACTTTATCTTTCAATTGCTTTTTTTCTCATATTTGTTGATAATTTGCATATACTGATAATTTGCACTACAGTTCTAAAAATGTTATATGTACATTAATTTAAATTCAACATTTTAAATATTAATTATATAATGATTAATAACATAAATAATGTTAATTTAATATTCTTTATGTTGGTTTGAGGTGTCAGTCTATTATATATATAGATATGACTAATGGTAGTTTTGGGTACTCGCCCTATTTGAGAGACTAGTACTTATCTTTCCAATATATACACATAATTTTATCATCATTGTGTCATTAGAAATACAAATTAGTTTACTCGTTACATTAGCAAGTGATTAATTAAAATTTCAAAAAATAATTCTAAGCAATACTTATTTCTTCTATTTCGTTGCTGTTATTTTATTTTCATTTTCTGCCATTTATCTCACTAAAGCTTGTACCAATGTTAGGTGCACACTCCGAAAGTAGAATAGTTTGCTATACTATATGGCTATTTGGAGCGCTTTTCTATAAAAAAATATCGTGTTTCGCAATAAAAGGCTATAATAGGAATCGGGATTGGATGAAATTTTTAATTCAATGTTCCTTGCAATTAGTTTCGTTTCATGATTAGTTGACGTACGGCAATAGAAAATCTTGAATCGACAACTTCTTTTGGATGAGTGAATAATGTCATTGGTCATGGACAAATGATTCAACAAGTAGATCAATCTTGAGGCAAGATTGCACGCGTCGATTTTTAATCGTTTTAATCGAGTGAGGAACTTTTCATAAGTAAGAAAAAAAATCTCTGATACTTATCAAGTTATGTGGTTTATCAATGAACATTTTCATCAAAAACAAAAGTAGTGTAAACTATCTTAAACTTGGTGTAACTTTAGTTTGGGTTTGACTAGACGGAGAGGAAAGATTTAATAAAAATAACTCATTTGTTAAAACATATATGTATATGGAACATATATGGACTATGGAAAAGTTGTATAAAAACATTCATTATATTTACTAAAAGTTTAGACCAATAAAAATGGTCGATTCGTCAAATTAGTCGTCCAATTGATTAGACATATTTGCTTAAAAAAAAGAAAATTCCTTATATCGTTGTGATTTCTGTCGACAGAAATTCTTTCTAAATGTGCCCAGATACCCTTGATCTTAACCGTGAACATTTATCTTGGCTAAAACGAAATAAAGAACCGCGTTCATAAATAATTCACGACGTCTGCACGGCAACTGTCATTACATCCGGTTCTGCGACAAAGATGAAGCGATCAGAAACAACGTGTAAGTGATAGCTGAAAAGCGCTAAACGCCGGTATTAGTATCAGGTTTCGATTGCCTTACGTAACGGCGTGCGTTACACCTTTCCGATCTGTGAAACGTTGCGCGCGAATCTTCTTGTTTGCAAGGCTCGCGCACCCACATGGACAATCCCGCCAATCGGTTTTGCGCGCGAGCTTTCCATTTAGCCGCGCTAAATTGCGCCGCGAGTTATGTTAATTGCGCGAAATCTCGGCGACAGCTTCACTTTGACCCCGAGCGTGTTGTTGAAAAATAAAGGGGGAAGGGGGGAAAGGACAGAAAAGAAAAATACAATACACTGGGCGTGGGTGTGACGGCGCTTCCTCATTTTATCTCGGATCATTATCAAGGCGTTTGTAAAATGTTATTGTCGGAGGAATGATTGACTGCCCTAATATACTGCGTCGCAGAGTTTAATTTCAATTTTCGAAACGGCACTGAATAATTGTTTCGTTTCTGTTACGTATGACGATTAATGCTTTGTTTGGGTGACATCATCCAAGTTCTCTTTGTAAAGTGGGATTTTGGTGGGATATATTATTCGAGGATGTTGCGTAACTAAAGTCAACAGAATATTTCTTTTGAAATGTAGCTTTTCGCTTATAATTAAGTGTAGTAATCTGATTTATATACAGGTACAATTGAAAGTAACGTGGTCAAGTTTTTTTTTGTAATGCTGCACTGGGGAAGAAATATCTTATAAGGTCCTGATCAGTAACCATTTTTTGTTCTAATAAAAAATGAAAACCTGATGGGTGCCTGACCGATGCCGAGCGTTACTTTTTTTCTGTATCAATACCCAATTAGTTGACCTTGTTTGGGCCAGTTTTGGATGCCATATTACTTGTTCGAATGTAGTGTACCTGATTGGTCCCTTTGTTTTGATGATTTGGTATGACGCGTGTCGCCAGGACATTTGTCGCGGTGAAAAGGAGTGCAACGAACGTAATGCACAAATCACTGTCACCGAAGCTACGCCTCCTTTTCAGTGTTACGCACTTTCGTCTGTCAAGGTGAACTGCAACTGACAAGCATTTCGCGTGGGTGTCAAACATATGCTGGTAACCCGATACTTGACACCCATGTGCGCGCGATTCGCGAGTCGCCGACATGTTCATTGCGATAATTTGGACTGCTTGCCAAATCTAATATCTGTGCTTTCGTTAACGTTTTCTTTTATACCGCACTGAGAAAGATATTGCGCCAGTTGCAACAGTGGTAGTTGCTTTGTCAAGTTGTTTGCGTTGAATTTATATGAAAACTAGCTGAAGTAAATAAGTCTCTAGTAAAAATGAAAGATAAATGGTCCATATATGGTTGTATATATGTTTTAGCAATTTCATGTAAGGAAATAAAATATGTATGGACGTACATGTTTTTCCTTAATCCATATATGGACATATGGTTGATATATGGTAATAATTGATTTTCATATAAGCTAATTTTTAAAAGCATATATGATTAGAATATTGTATCGATTATGGTCATATATGGATTAAGGAAAAACATGTATGTCCATGTACGAATCTTTTTATTTCCTTATATGAAATTGTTAAAGCATATATGGACCATATGTGGACCATATATGTTACATTTTTATAAAGGTATATATACATAAAATTTTATAGATATTTTTTTATCTAAAATGACAAGAGGTTGCATTAATTTTTTTTGTAAATTTGAATGCGAAGTCTGCGTGATCGTGATAGTATTAAGCGAGTCAGTCCGATGGCGCTGGAATTTATCTCGCTGTAATACGTTGCTCTGGAAGTCGATAATAAAGGGAACGCACTAACTTAATGATTTAATGACAAATTCATTTATATAAATTTCATTTCAACGGGTTCTATTCTTTGATAACGATACTTTTTTCCAAATATTATTTTAACTTTTTTGTATAAATTTCACTATATACTATAAGACATACTATAAATACACACTTATCCCTCAGTTTTCATAAAAAGCATATACAAATTAGTAGCAATAATTATAACAGTCGTTTCTTGTCGACGTGCTTGATATATAGAGCAACGTTACCTTTTCATTGACTTTCAATGATAAAGGTGATTAATAATTAAAAAAAAAAACAAACAAAAGTTAATGACAAATGATTTACTGCGACATTTTGTAAGCTTATTACGTTCAGATAAATGCGAAGGTACACGTCGGAAATATAGTCATGCATCCTTCTCCGAGGTCAGTGTATTCTTTCTGTCGAATGCCTGGAGCACCTTCAAACATATTCCACACATTCCAGAAGATTACAAACGACGTTGTTGATTCAATTGCTGGAATAAGTACTTAACGGTTTAGTACGATGACAGTAACGGTCAAGGAAGGAAAACTTAAATTACCGCAAAAAATCATTGTTCGTACTACATTAAACTGTCTGTCGATATGAGATGTTGTTCTCTGACATTTACCTGTAATGACAAAAACATTCGATTTGAGTCGGTTTATTATTTTTTCAGTTCAAATAATTAGTGACGTTCTGTTACAATAATTGCAATGAATTTTTTTTACTTTATACAAAATGTAGACTACACTGAGAGAAAAAAATATTAATTTTTAACAAAAAGTTTACTAGTTTGGCATTATACTTGCAGAATATCATTATATGGCAAACTAAATTATGAACATTTATTAAATCAGTTTATTAATAATTGTAATACCATATAGTTTTGTGCAATTTGACATTCTGTTTTATGAACGGCATAGGTTAGAGACACTGAATAATGACACCTAATGGACAAAACATGTAATAAACACTTTGTCAACAATTAGAATTCAGTTTATTAAAATTTGAAATCCCTTGCTTTCTAATTTTTGATATTCTTTTTTCTCCGTGTAATGATGAAAATTATTATGTACAGCATAATAATTTTTATTTTACCACCATTAATAGTTTTTTTTAACTCTATAGTCTTACAAAATAAGATTCTCAGGGTCCTAAAATGTTTTAAAGAAAAGGCATAAAAATGTTGCGACATAAAGGTAAACAAGTTTTTTTTTTCTTTTTTAAATAAATTGTTATGAATTCTGGGAATTTATTGAACAGCAAAATTAGTTTATGAGTCTGATGAGTATTGTGATAGTCATAAAGTAATATTAGCTTTTATATTTTTGGGAGTTGTATATACAATTTTTTCGAATTCTTCATTTTTTTTAGATTCTTAAATTTAACTTGAATGTTTTGTTAATGTTTGGTATTACTTTGCATAAAAATTGCAAAAAAAAAGTTTATACAATATTTGCTTACGTAAGCAATTTTTTATAGTTGAAATTTCAATAAATTAAATCTCAACACATTGAATTGATTATTCGGATAACATATTACTATCAAAATAATGTAAATATCTGTGAAAACATAATTAACTAATTGTATTTTACAGTCTAGAATAGTCTGAAATAAATTACTATTAATATTAGTAAAAAATTCAGCCATTCCTAACGAACCAAAAAAAAAACAATGCAATTCAATTGAAATTTTCTTTCTATCCAAATGAAACGGCAAAATAAATTTTTCATCCAAAAACCACCATGTTTCGGTGAAATCCTTGGCTGGAATAAGCTGGAAAACTTAATATGCGCAGCAAAGTTCTCGCGAACAAACGCGTGCACCTTTTTCGATACTCGACCGCGTCTCCCGTTTATCACCTCATCGATCACGAGCTGCACGGGCTGGCGTTCGGCACAAGACTGGTACCGGTGGGGGGAAGGAGGGCCCATTGATGCCAGCGCGCGATCCCGACCTTGGGGATCGGTAACGTCAGTGTGTCAAAGTGATCGGGGAATATTTTTCGCATTGACGCGGCAAAAATATTGGCCGCGCGGTTTGTTATTCCGGCGGAGTTTTGCCGCGGCAATCCCACAAGTTTAACCTAATATGGAGGCTCGACTTATTCGAATGCCGAGCGGGGCAGCTGGTGGGGACTGCGGGCTCCTTTAACGCTCCGGGTCTCTCTCGGTGGGACCCCAGTGCCATAACCAGTACCACGGTAGACACGTGTTAAGTCGCGTACGCCACTTAGCGTGATCTCCGGCAGAACGCGGTCGCGGAAACGTCGCTTTCACGAGAAACATCCCCCCCCCAGACGGTGACGAGCAAGCGTGTTTTGGCCCTGTCCAGCAAAATTATGTGAGATTCGGGTGGCAACCAGTTGGAGTCAGCCAAAACAGTTCATCCAGACAGTTGGTCTGAGAAACGAGAGATACCCTGTTGCAGGTTGTACCAGACGAAGAGCGGCAAAATGTCCCCGGCTCAGGCGGCCGTTAAGAAGTTGGAGGCCCTATTCCGGGACTTCAAGCTGGAACAGCAGAGGACCAGTCCGGATTACGGGAGTATCGACACCAGGTGCTGCGAGATCCACGGCAAGCACTTCAAGGAAAATTGTACCAATCGTCGTGGATCGTTGAGTCGTGGCAGCTTGACCACTCTGACCCCTAGGAAGGAGATCCATCCATCCAGTTTCCCTAATACCCTGCGTAGAAACCCCCTTGGAGCTTCCACCGGTACTATTAACCATTTCCGCAAGGATTCGTACTCGTCGACTTATAGCAGCCCTTTGCGCAAACACGACGATCTGGGTAGATCAATGGGGAATTTGAAGAAGGACGGATTGTCCAGTTACAATTCACCGTTGAGGAGAGACTATGTGGCTAAGTCTATGGTGAATTTGCAGAGACCATCTTCTAGCTTGTCCAGACCGGCCAACTTGTCCAGCTTGTTCGCTAGCTCGACTTTATCCAGAGATAATTTGGGAAAGAAGACGGATTTGAAGGGTGGCGGGAATTTGAAGAGCTGCTTAGCTGGGCATAATGCTGGACAAGTTAGGAGTAACTTGAACGTGACTCTTAAGAGCGAGCCCAGTTACGATACGGTGGATTATGGGAAGAGGTATGGTTCTGGATTGTACAATCGCAGGGGTTCCATTGATAAGATGAGATTCTCTACGGATTCGTTGGATAACTTGAAGAAGAGCTCGTGGGACTCGGGTAGAAGAGGGTCGACTGGTTCAAGCGGCGGCTGGGACGATCCAATTTGGGAGGAGAGAGCCAAAGCGTTTGAGGTATAATTTTTTTTGAGCTGTTTGATTAGAAAGAGTTGGTTTAATTGGTGTTGTCGGTTGCGGGTGAGGTGGAAATTGAAAAGTAAAAGCGTATTAATTGTTAGAGTTTAATGATCGGGTTGAAAAAGGGGGGTGAATGAAGGGAGAAGGGAAGAAATTTATTTTGCTGTTTCAATCTTGGCTGATATTTTTACTGGAATATATTGAGAATTTTTTTTAATGTGAATATTAATACTAATAATTATAATAAAACTAATGTAACATTGAATAAATTCAAACAATCTGTAACGTATATAATAAAATAATAATAATAATAATATTTATTACTAAAAGTTAGCGTGACATAAAAACGTTTTACTGCTTTACAGTAAGATTTGAACAATTATGTTGTTTGCACAGTGTTTTACAATTTAAAACTTTTTTTAAATTGACTTTCACTGTATCAACATTAAGACTTTACTATTTTATCGGTGTAATTATAATAAATTGCGATTGCATAAAAGCAAATTGCTTATGAAACGTCGAAATGTTTTTAAAAAATTCGATTTAAATATTGTAAACGAGCGTGAACGTGTAATCTCTCTGACAAGTCTATATAATAAACGCTCTTGATTTGTTGGTTTTTAAACCACTCATTAAGATCAACTTCTCTAATCTCACTTATAAAGTCACACCTATCCATATACAGTTTCAGTTTACTTATCATCGTTAATTAATCTTTTGTTCCCACCGTGTAATACCTACAACAATTCTCATATAGTAAAAGACAAGTTGTCGAAAGATAATCCAGTTGTAGATTTAATAAAAAGTAGATTCAACTATTAAAATTAATTATTACAAATTTGACAATTATTTGGAAAGTATTAATGGTAGGCAAACTGAACGTTTATTTGTATAAGGATATATATATAATTAAATTATTATAGTGCGTTAATAAAATTAATGTAGGCTGTGTACAAAACTTTGATCGTCGTGAATTCGAAACTTTATCGTCCTCGCTGGAGAACCAAATGTTCATTTTTATTAGTGAAACGCGGAGGTGTTTATTGTAATTTTATTCCGGTCAGTTCAATACCCGATTAAGATGCTCGGTCTGAAGTCATTTGACTTGAGTTTTATAAAGTCAAAACGTGCTGTTTGAGATTTTTATGAATCAACATTTATCAATGCATATAGATGGAAAATGGAATGAAACTGACTTGCATTTACATAAAAGATATAAAATGACTAGAAATTTTTATTTTACTATAGGTAACATTCGGCACTATCATCATTATTATTGTTATTATTATTATTATTATTATTATTATTATTTTTATTGTAAGTTACGGTTTCAAAAAAAATAAGAAGAGCACAAATTTGTACGCTAATTCAAGTAGATTATTGAACATATATGAGAAAGTTTCTTTTTTTAAATTTCGATGTTATTTTGATATTTTAGAATTGTTTCTGGGATATTATTGAATATTAAATAATAATTATTATACGGGGAAAGCACCGCTTTCCTTTTATCCAAACAATTCAACGCCAACCATTCGTCTAATTATTCGAAAAATTGAGCGAGAATAATTGGATTTAATTAGCGGTTAAAAGTATTAATTCGGAATTAAAGGGGGGGATAATTTGCAATTAGAAGAAGAAACGTCGGGGGAATGCTCTTGACCTTGTTCCTGCGCGGGATTCCTTCGCACGGCTGATTTGTTTTGAAAAATACAAGGAATGGAAAGTGGGAGAGACGCGCGCCGGAGTAAAAGTTTTAACGAAGGTTAAAGTGTTGGTTAAAATGGGGTCGGCCGGGGTTGGGTTCAGGGCCGGGAATCATTTCGCCGTTAAATGGTGTTGCGCCGTCTTGTAGGTACAATTGCGCGCGCGATATGTCACGCCGGGCGTCCAACTTGCGTCATCGGTATGCCGTGCATGGCAGCGAGCGCATGTCCCACCGCGCGCGCGCTCGCTTAGTCATCCGCGCGATTGCCATTTGCGAAACCGGCCCAAAGCGGCGCTCGGATTAAAACTGATACGGCTCGTCTGAAAAAGGCTTTTTAACATCGACGATTGATTTTTCATTATAAAAAATGTGGAGCGCGACGGGGCGAGAGCGAGAAACGCTTTTGCCGTTCATCGCCAATGTGTTGCCTCTCTTTCGTCATAATGTCCCCCGCGCCTTTTTTTTCATAACGAGATAACGCGTCTAAACGCTTTCACATTATGCCGTAAAATAACGCCATTGTTTGTCATTGATTTATAGCCGTTTGATTGTTACTTAATCCTATTTAATGCACTGCGAAAAGTGATTTGCAAAAGGGGGGTGGGTGACCGTTTGATTGGCCATTTGAATTGTTACCATTGCTATTTGAAATGGTAAAATTATGTCATTTTTTAGGCCCTTGTGGAAAAGTATGCTGGAAAATGATGAAAAATGTTGAAAAGCCCTGAAAAGAGCTGAAAAACTACTAAAATTGAGCATTTTTCTAATTAAAATTGAAATTTTCAGCATTTTTCCACCAGAGAGGTTAAATTTTATATTTATAAGGGGCATTTATATATTTACCATTTATATAATCAGAACAATATGCATTTATATACTAATTACCAAGTAAATAATAGATTGATAATAAGATTAATTGGGTTAATAAGTTTTGCAAACAAGTCGATGCAAGGAAGTGTTTTTAGTAGAGTTTAGTTGTTAAATATTTTGCGAGCGAGTAAAAGTTTTTGTTACTTAATTTTATGTAACAAGTAAAATGGAACGCATCGTGCAATGTCTTATTAAATTATGCTGCAAAAGATTGATGGGTTGCATGCAATTCATATTCATATGAGTGATTATATGTGAATTGCATTCTGATTTATATAACGGTTGGATTTCGTTACATTTTATTAATCGTATTAGGAGAACTCTTCTGTTTTATTAAATTTATATTTTAAACTATTGTAATTGGAGGTGAAAAAGTTTGCTTAACTGAAATTGCTAATTGTTTATGTTTAATTTATACTTAATTTTACTTATTTACAGTTTTTTGATTGTGTAAAGTTTTATTTTGTATTTAAACTTTTTTTTGTCATTATTTAATCATTGAATAGGTGTAATGGGAAAAAACAATATACATGTTTAAACTTTTAATTTGCACCTAATAACGATGTGATTTATCCCAGATTTTGTTGATTTAAGGTAAATATTAAAAACGATGCATGTTTAATAAATTATTTATTTATCTTTAATATCAAATAAAAATTTATATATTAAAAAAATTACTAAATATTAAAAGAAGCTTTAAATTCTTTCAGTTTGCTTTTTCAACCAAATTTACGATGATAATAATTAATTTTAAACATAAATGGCATATATGAACATAACATAATCATAATTCAGTGACTCAAACCTTTGTATTTATTTGGAATATACAATTTAATATTTCGTATAACGAATCAATGATTAACGAACCTTGATTCGATGTAAAAACATTTACAATTTGTCGTTAATTATAACTTCAAATCTTGCCTCTTCCTCTGACAGTTTTGATTAATGAATATCAAGTCGCAAAACTCCCAAACGTTTGACAAATTAATTAACGCTCTTCCACGTAAGCTACGAAACACGTGTTATTCCTAATTTATCCCTTATTAATTACAAAAACACTCCAATTCTTAGAATATTTGTCTCATTAAAATTTGCTATTCCGCCACACCGATCAAAATCCGGCAAAATTTCCGCATCGACGTAAATATTAATCTAATAAATTGTGCAAATTTCTTGGGATGACTGTGCGTTCGTAATAATCGTAATTAAGCAGAGCTCGTGATTTCATTTTCGCAAAATGTGATTCATAAAAAAAAAAATTATCATGCCCGTGTTCTTCCGTGTGAAATCAATAATCAGTATTAATTAAATTTCCATTATGTAACGGCGAATTGACAATGCAAAATTTTGACTTAATTTTTGTACACGTTTAATTAAATTGATCGAAGGCCGCGGTGATGATGTTCGCGCGCGCATCAGAAATGTCTTTGTTTATTTCCTCGATGGTGGCGCACAGTGCGACAGGATCGCCCACGCCAACGTGACCCTGAATTCAGAAATCACCTACGTCTTTCGCGTCCTTTATGGAGCAAACGCTCGTCATTCTGCATTTTGATTCTTTTTTGACTTTGCGGTCTTTTTTATGGCACGCCGCCGAATTATTATACTCTTCCCACATTGTTAAGTGAGCTCGCATCGAAATTATCCGCCTATACACGAGCGTTAGAAACAAACAAAAAAAAACGATAAGTAATTTCCACGTTTTTCAGCTGGCATAAGTAGTTTTTTGTTTAATTTTATTTTTGTTGACTGACTGGCGATGTTTATTGGGCGCAAGTTTAACAAGATTCAAGTTTTTTGGATAACTTTTTTTAAAGGACACTGGATCGTTTTAAGGATGTTTTATTTATAAATTATAAAAGGTTTACCTTGTAAATTAAATGAGTTAGAATAATATACTAAGGGGGAAAAAAGTGTCAATTTTTATTAAAAAGTTTACTAGTTTGACATTATATGGAAAGCTGAATTATGAAAATTTATTAAATCAGTTTATTAATAATTGTTATTCCATATAGTTTTGTACAACTTTGACATTCTGTTTTATGAACAAAACATTTAATGAACAGTTTGTAAAAAATTGGAATTTAGTTTACTAAAATTTGTAATCCCCTTGGTTTCTAATTTTTAATATTCTTTTTTCTCTCTATAATTACTGAATTGATATATAAAGAAAGTATAAATAAAACTGATTTGCGTCGCATTAAAACAAATGATATTGTAAATAAAATTATTTTGCAATTGTTAAAACAATTTTTCTGGATGATTTCACCGGGTAAACAGACTTCGCGCGCAGTTCTATTTGCGTTGCTCGACAATGTTTCGCGGTGCAATAATAGTTGGTTGAATTATTCCGTTACGAAATAATTGGTATCATTTGACGATTATAATTGCAGGCAATTAGTTTGGAATAAACGTCTCATTCGGGTTAATGCGTTAATTTACCGTCGCCTCGAGTGTATCATTCGATTTGCTCTGGTTGCAATGGTACCGCACGCCGCTTTACATATGACACACGATATGATCGAGCGGTTTGATTCCAACGATGCGACACAAATATACATACCGGAATAAGGGACTTTTGTAAGCGTCACTTGCGGAAGTGAGTGATTTATGTACACGCTGGAACTGGGCGCGGTTCGTTACAGTTGTCGCGTTAAATTGTACTGACAAAATTGAAATTAGTGTTCATGGTCCATTATCGAAATCATCTGCAAGATCACTGAGAAAAGTATGACAGAAAAAAATTACTGCTTTTGACTGTGTTTCAGTTACGTGTTGGTTTTTATATAAAAGTTATTGTTTTTTAAAAAGAGAAATTTATGTTTTATATGTAAATATAATATTTAAAACTAGTGTCTTTGATTTTTTTTAAAAAATAGTAATTTTTATATAAAAACCATGTATCTGAAATAGAGTTAAAAACAATAATTTCTTTTGTCATATTTTTACAATGCAGTATTTGAGGGACCATTATATTAATATTTAACATTATAAAGCAATATTGACATGGAAATTATTAAATTTTAATTATCAATTAATTCATTTATTTTACATAGAAGTTAATATAACGTTAAAATATTCTTAGAAATTGTTTTCTTCTTATTTTTTTCTATAACATTTGTTTACAATTTTGAATTCGAACTCTACTTTATTTTCAATGATTAAAAGTAAACGAATAAGTGGATTCTTCAAGACAACGAGCAATAAAATTAAAAGCCAACTAACATTAATGTTAAATATTTGAAGTAATAATTACTTTCACTTAAATGTCGGCTTGTAATTCGCACGAATTTGTTTATTCTTTGTGTCGCGCACGCCGTGGGCGTCAAATGCCAACTTATCCCATTGTAATCGGGTTTTACGCGCGTACGTTTCCCACAAATGACGAAAGAGTAACGCGCTAATGTATTTTCTCCATTGTCACCGAGGCGCCAGAACAAGTTGTTAGTTTTGACGCGCATCTTAAGGTCGTTGCACAACTCACCGCGGAATATACAATTAAGATTCTTGTACGTTTTCCACGGGCATAATGTTTAGGTAGAAAATGAACCACATTCCTTCTATTTTCATAACGATGTGGATTTCGTTTGAACGATATAAGGGTCGAGTTCGTTTTAAATTTTCAATACATATATATCATTTAATTATGGCGATAATTGACAATAAATGACAAATTTTACTATTAATAAAAAAAATTGAAAATTACTATATTTAGTTGGTAAAAGTAATCAAAATGCTGACAACTATAATCAGCCATCCAGCAATACTTGTCAACAAATTGACACTATTTTCTAACTTAATTTTTCAATTTTGTTCAAATATCCCGCGTGGAAAAAACATTGTGGCAGAGTCTATGGCAGCACTGTGGCTAAGACTGTGGCATGCGGGAGCCCACAGTCTTGGCCACAATAAGCCACACATGTTGCCGCAATGGATCGACTGTGGGATGTGGCCAGGAGCCACAGTCGAGCCATAGTGGCTAACAAAGCATTTCTATATAAAAAAAAAAATTACTTTAATCCCACCTTGATTTGAACTCCCGACCTACAATTTATAAGTCACATGTCTTACCACTCGGCCATTCACGACCTCTGTTGACCAGTATTAAGGTTCTTAAAGACACTCG
>JABFPN010002121.1:0-24004 GCA_022817305.1 Leptoteleia sp. ZL-2020
TCTTCATTGCCAAATCGTTGTCTGATTTTTCGGGTATTTCCCATGATTTTCTGCAATGTGAGAACAAATATAAAAATCTAAATATATACTAACTTGAAATATGGTTAGGATTGTCAGTTTCAGTTTCAACAAGAACACGATTTCGGAACTGAAACGTAACCTAACACGAGTTAGGTTGGTTTACAGAACACAAGTTTTCATGAAAACTGAAACCTACTCAATTCGGAGTTAGGTTTTAGCTACAAAGAAAACGCTAAAAGAAAACGCTATTAATCAAGTTCAGTGATTATCATAAAAGTTTGTGATTGGTCTAATTTGTATCTACATACAGGAATCCGTTTTCATAAGTATTAATGTTTTATAGCTAATACAAAATATTTAACAATAATTAAATTTGCTTGAACTTTAAAAACCTTAAGTTTTAAAGATGCATTTATAAAATGTTATAAATGTGCAATAATTTAATGATTAATTTCTGTGTAATGAAAAAATTTAATTCGTTACGTTGCCACCATTTTTGCGTCTGCATTTTTGCGACCTCTAGTTGCGCGCGCGAACATTAATCATTTGTTATAAGTGCGGTTATAATTTTATTTTGCTTATAGATTTCGCAAATTATAAATTCAAAACAGTAAAATGACAACACTTGGAGATTTGTGTGAAAAATACTTTGGAGCTCGTAATTTTTATGATGTTTTGAAGATTCCTACAACAGCAAGTGAAAAAGAAGGTAAGAATGCAAGCATTTCGCTCTCAACGGGGTTAACCTCGAAATGTTGTATACAATGAAGCAAAAAAAATAATGTTATTGTATATTACAGTTTGTAATTGATTAAAGTAATGCTTATTTTGCATTTTATGATAAGTTTATATTGTTAACCTTTATTTTATTCGATATTTTTAATTTTATCATTTCTCGACCATTCTTCGTCCCAGTGTTGTTTGCTAGTTGGGTTAATTTAAAATATCTATTAGTTTTTTATAGCAAGTTCATTATCTTAATTTATAATTAATCAATGACTTATTAAATATTTGATTAAGGACAAAAAAATTCATATATATAAATATTCATATATAATTTGTTTGTCCCTAATCAAATATTTAATAAATTATTGATTACAAAATTATAAATTAAAATAATAAGTTTGCTATAAAAAATTAATAGATAATATTTTAAATTAATACTATTAGTAATCAACACTGTAGTAAAAATATATGAGAAATGATAAATTAGGAATATCAAATAAAATAATGGTTAACTGTATAAACGAATCATTAAATGCAAAATAAGCACTACATTAATTTATGGAATGAAATTAATATGCTCATTGTTTTATTAATTTTTTAATATTAAATTAATAAATATTATATAAGTATTCATTCTTCCTTTATAAAAACAATATTAGTTTAAATTTTATAATAAATATTAAAGTTATTTTTATACAGTTAATATACTAAAATCATAGATATGATTTAAAAGAAAGTTTGATACTAATAAAATAAAATGTAGTAACAAATTTTGTTTTGATCTTAGGCACATAAAATGCCTTACAATTGGAATAATTATTGAACTTTGTTTTCAGTTAAAAAAGCATATTATAAAATATCCTTACTTGTTCACCCTGATCGTGTAGAAGAAGGAATTAAAGAAGAGGCAACTGAAAAATTTAAAGTCCTTGGTATAATTCATTCAATTCTTAGTGATAAAGATAAACGTAAAATTTATGATGAATGTGGCCATTACGATGAAGAAAGTGAAGAAGTATTAATGCAAAATTGGGCAGATGCTTGGAAAACTCTTTTCAGGCCACTCACTGTAGAAGATATTAGCAAGTATGAAAGTATGTACAAAGGATCTGATACAGAAATAAAAGACCTGAAAGTTGCTTACCTGGACGGTAAGTTCTGTTGCTTTATATATATGTAATCTTATATTTTTTAGTATACACTATACTATAACTATTGTTGTTTGCAATTATGATCCTAATAAGTTATTTAATTTTGATAGGTAAGGGTGATATGGACCATATACTGATATCTGTGCCATTTACTAACTGTGATGATGAACCACGTATACATGAAATCATTCAAACATTGATAGACAGTGGTGATGTTCCTGAATACAAAGCATTCACACAAGAAAACGAAAAGAAAAAGGAGCGCCGTAGAAGGAAGGTAAGTAATAATGTAAAATCGATACATATACTGCAAGAATATAGGTCATTCACGTATTGAAGTAATGATGCAGCAAAAATGTGTGATTGAAATGAAGTGAGACTAAAAAAAGTTTGTAATAGCAATCAAACTTTTTCTGTCAAATATTATTTCATTTTTATATCGGCTCATTAATAAAGCCCAACTTGCTGAACAGTATAGTGACCCTAGTTAACACAAAAACAAAAAGTTTCATTGAATTAAATTTTCAATATTTTGAATCCCATTATTACATCTAGTATAAGATACTAGTTTTCAATTTCATATGTATATATGAGATGTTGATTTATTTGGTATAAGATTTTATATGAAATTGCAATATAAGATATTTTAAATCAATTTTTACATAAATATAAGTAAAAACTCATGGTTTACAATTATTTGGTCAAATTAAAATATGTACTGATCACATTATGTAACTTTTCCACAAGGAGAGAAAATGAAATTAAATATTCATATATGTTTCAAGGAAATATGTTTATATGAAAAACACGGGAAAATTTTAAAATAAAATATTTGAAAATGTTGCAAATATATTGCACTATTTTACATAAATATGTAATTCTTTAATATATATTATCTGATTTTATCTTACATTTTAAATTTTTAATTAAACAGTTGAAAGCACTTTTCACTATTTTAGGTAAAATATTTATTGCTCCCATTAAAAAGTGCAAAAAGTGTAAAATATTTCATGACTTTCATTTCATGTCAACTTTGATCATGGTTTTTAAGTATATAGGTTATTAATTAAGTTAATTACTTGACGTTAAGAAGATACACCTTTGTAATTTAGTATTCGAATGCTGTACTCATGCAATCTGATGAGAATGTTTGATAACATAAGACTATAGGTGACAAACGAAAGATTACTATTTTGACCTCATCAATCAACCATTATGCATTATTTTGCAAGATTTATGAAATAGGTTGGTCTACTTTAATTCTGAAATGGTTTCAAATTTATGTCGTTGGACATTATTACTACTATTACTATTCCAATATGCAGTTTATGCTAGTAAAGTCGAGATTTCAATTTTCTGTAGTTTTTTTTCTTTAATTAATTAGCTTATTGGTTTCTTATTCAATGTGGATTAGCTTTTACACTAAGAAAAATATAACAGATAATACTACTGTTTTTAACTTTGTTTTAGATAAATGTCAGTTTTACAATAAAAATTACTGTTTTTTAAAAGGAAATGTTTATGTTTAAAATGTAAACATAACATTTTAAATGTTAAAAAAATTATTCGTGTTAAATTTGTTAAAAGATTTTATTAATCATTTCTTAATTTCACATTCTCCTTTTCACTTTGATAAATTTTAATGTTTACATTATTACTACTAGTTATTATAGAATTGTTTATGTAAATAAGTAAAAGGTAAATAATTATTTTCATTTTTAATGTAATTTTCTTGCTTTAATTCCCTTTGCACGATAGAAATCATACTTCATCATTTCATATCGATGTGGTAGTAAATACTGATTTTTAATGGGATGACGTTATATTTCACTGACCTAGAAGGAGTTCTTATACTGACACGTAATTTTACTGTGATGTACTATATTTGCAGAAAATTCTATATGGATCAATACAACGTAATGGATTAAGACATTTGATAAGATGTTTTTTATAGTTATTTGTACTAAAAAAATGACACAATTCAATTTCACAAACGGCGAACTTTCTTTAAGTATCTATATGTAAATCAATTTAATAACATATTTAAACGGTTAACTAATTCCTCATTTTTTGTTTGTTTGTGGAGGCAACTAAGTTTTTCACAACGTGATTTTACTCAGATAATATTTAGTCAGTATTACTAAATTTTAGCACAATTCATAACATTAATATACCAAATAATAAGAATAACTAAAAGTATGTCATAAATTCATATAGTTCTGTGTAAGAATCTTTTAATTCCACATAATTTAGTTCGTTTTGTTTACATGATTATTAAATCAAGAATTTGTCAACATGAATTTCAATACATTTCAATACGTGTTACCTGGACATTTTTTATTTGCATTTTAACAAATGGAACTTTGTCGGATTGTATTTTAAACAAAGTAAAGTTTCAACATAAGAAAAAATGTTTGGTATTTTGAAAACAAATGTAATTATCAAAGTATTCAAATAAAATGATTAATGCATCTGTTATTGAATTTACATATGAATGGAGATTACAAATATTTCCTTATACAATATTCAAAAAGTAATTACCGATTTAATTCAATGTTTAGAAACGACTGAAAATACAAACTCAGTATATTGCATTTAAGATACTTCATATAATATAATAACATAAAATATTGCAAGTTGCTTGGAATATTTTAAACAATATATTGGGGGGTTGAAAAAATAATTGGAAATGTATTTTTTTTACATTTTATTATATTATCTGTTTACTTATTAGGGCTTTTAATGTTTATGTATCCACGAATTGGTTTATAATGTTTAGAAATATGACATTTCAGTAGGAAATGTTTCTAAAGCATTATTCAGACCATTGAAATATTTACTTCAAAAATAATACTCTTTTTACATACATTCTTTGACCATTTAATAATTACTCTACAAGGATTAGCTGTAACAAAATACGATCATCTCCAATCAAAATCGTTAACGTACAACATTGACTCAACAAGCAACGCAAGCTTTTCTTATTTCAAACTAATGAAAGTAAATGGGAACCGAGCGAAGGAAAGTGTCACCGTGCAAAAGTTCGTAACCCGGTGCACTTCACCCCAATGCCTCGCGCAATTTGCCGAGCGAAAAGTAGTTTAACGCGCGCTTGTACCTTGCCGCGCGACTCTACGGCTCCTCTATTTTTACCAATAGGCATTTGCGCTCGATGATCGGAGTCGGTGCGCGGAGGTAGAGACGGCAAGACGCGCGCTTTGTATATACGCACATTTTATGTTCGCATAAAAGAGGAGTGACGATAGAAAAGTTCGGTGGGGGAACTGTAGTAAATAAATAGCGGACTGTTGCTATTGCTGAATTCAGTCCGCTATAAGTTACGCGTACCGACGTCGCGCGCAACCCCTCGTGCCCGGTCACACTCCTTTAAGATGCGACAGCGATAACCGACCCGCCAACGGTCAGCCATAACGAAGCCCATTAAACGAGCAATCAGCGAGCCGAGAGGAAGGATCAAAGTGAACGGGGAGAAGAGAGACGCGTCAAAATGATTTCAACAGCCGGACAAGTCCTCCTCGTCTTGTCCGCTCTATTTACAATCGACCATGTTTCGGCCAAGTGCGCGCACATACCCAACGTCGAGATGCTCGAGTACAATTGCGACGGGGGTAGTCCCGCGGACCTGCTCGCCATCCCGGATAATACCGAGAAGATTCGTATCACGCGGATGTCCATACCCCGCTTGACCGCCGATTTGTTCTCCCGGTTCGGTCCGAACCTCTGGGTGCTGTCGTGCTCGCACTGCGACATCGAGGACGTTGAAGATAGCGCCTTCCGCAGTTTGGAGAATTTGCAACAGCTCAGCTTGGACGACAACAAGCTCAGGACCGTTCGAGCCAGCTGGTTCGAAGGACTGGAGTACCTGACCTACCTGGACCTCAACCACAACCAGATCGATAGCATCGAAAGTGGCGTTTTCCAGAACACCCCGAGCTTGGTGGATCTGAGAATTTCTGGGAATAGACTCCAATGCTTGAACATCAATGAATTGCAATATCTGCGACAACTGAAGAGGGTCTTCCTGACGGAAAATCCGGACTTCAAATGTCCCAATGCTGTTACAAAGTACTTGGAGACCCAGGGCATCCAAGTGGAGAAGGACCCTGAATGGGGTTCCATTGCGCGGGACTCGATGGTACCGGAAGTCCCTTACGAAAGGTCCTATCCCATGCCAAGCACCACCTACGAGCCCACGTATCCGGCCTACAGGGAACGGTTGCGCTTGCAGAATTATCCGGAAACCACCACGAATTATCCGGAAACGACTACTCCGAGACAGTACAGTACCAGACCACCCTATTATCCGACCACGACGGAGAGTTGGCCGACGGAAAGTTGGACGACAACGACCGAGAGCGATATGGTCAGGCTGGATCCGTACCATCGGGATAATACGAACACCATGACGGGGGATTCCGATGATTACAGTGGGCAAGATTACGACCATTCGGAGGACGAATTCAGGAGATGGCAATCGGAGCATAATACTCCTCAGGCGCCACCCTCGGTCCCGGTGGAGATGATCCATCCGGCCGTTCCCGACGACTTCTATCAAGGACCGTATTACGCCCCCAAGGTCACGCACCCCCAGGTGGTGGAGAATTACAGGCAACCGCCGGAAGTCACCACCTACCGCGAGAGGGACGATCGCGTGACGGAAGTGGTCCACCAGAACACGGAGAGGTCCGCCGCGGCGGACCAATTGGTTGGCCTGAATGTGGTCATGGTCGGCCTGTGGCTGGCCGTTGGTGTGCGTAACTTGCGTTGGTAAAATGGCCATCTGGACGGAGGGCTTCCGGGACCGACTTTTTTTCGGGGGACTCCGGTGAGTTCGGTGCCGGGGACCGGTAGTGCGCGCCGGGGCCGCTCTTTTTTTTTTGCAACGCGACTATTTATTTGCGAGACAATGCGTCGTTTCTTCGTGACTAACTACCGTGTAATTCTTAACGATGTATTATGAAGGCAATTAACCCATTTGCATATCCGTGATAAATGAAACACTTGGCGCGATCGTGATTATGCGAGTATGTTTACGATTTGCTTCGATCATTTTTTGTTTCTTTCTGATAAGTTCCGATTTGATGCGACGCGATTAGGGATAGGGGGGGGGGAGGGGGAGAAGAACGGACAGCTGAACGAGGTGATTTCCGGACGAGGCTCGACCAAGTTTATGTGTAGGTAACAGTAATTGGATTGTTTTGACTCGATGAAGTGAGATGAATGACACTTTTTTTGTTGGAACCGTTTGGTTAGATCGATGAATGCATTTGAATGAAGGATTAGTGATTAAATTCGGTTGAGATTGTTTCTCTTTTTATAACATTTTTACTTCATACCTGCATTGTCGGTTTATGTAACGCTTTTTGCGATTGATAAAAAGTGATTGTTAGTGGTGGGAATATTGTAAATTATTTACAATTTTTATTGTTTGAGCAATTAAGGTTGGTTAATTGGATGAAACGAGTAAATTTTTTGAGCCGAACATTCTTTTTTTTATTTACCAACAAAAATATGTCGAACAAAAAAGTTGTTAACTATTACAAGGCTCCTTGGCGTGTAATTATATTACATTTGGATGTTAAGTAATTTTGCAGTTTACAAGCTTTTAAATTTTATTTACTTTTCTTATAAAAGTATATTTTTTATTGAAAAATCTCAAATTTATAGGCGATAAAAAGTAAAAATATAATTATCGATAAATTGATTACATGGTCTTTAGAGGTGATAATTATTGAAGGAAATTTATAAATTATATATTTTCTTATTTAAAGAGTAATTTTATGTAATCTTTGTATTATTATTTAAACTTTATGAATTTAATTTTTTCACAGTGACTTCAAAAAGAAGTACACCGAGAAAAGAATTGATTTATCGAAGAATGATTATGGAATAAAGTGAGATAAAAGATAAACGCAGAGTAAAGTAAAATTTATGACAACATCAAATAAATTATTGAACTGAATTGTTTGCTATTTGTTTTTTGTTCAAATGAAAAGACAATTTTTCAATTTGCTGTTAAATGCAAATTTACAGTGCATTTTTCAATTAAATAAACTTTTATTTGTATCTCATTTTTATCCCACTTTATCCTACTTTACATTTGTGATAATAATTTTATTTTATTGTAATTGTTATTTCCATTTTCTGTATAAAATTAAAACTGTGTCCTCTATTTCGGTAATATTAAAATAAAAAAATCACAGTATATATTTCTTTGAAAACCTCTCTTCAACATAGTTTATATTAGAACAATTTAATTTTCAAATTTAAAATTTAATTTCAAAGTTTTCTTATTATAAATGCGTTTTATTTACAAAAGGTTGTTCTACACTGAAATTAGCAATTTTATCTGCACGATTAAGCGGACACTTTATTTCATTCCACTAACGCACGGATTTTCTTCTTATAGAATAATATTAACACTTTACAAGTTCATCAAATAATTAACATTTTTTTTTTCTTCCCGCAAGTACTTTGTCTGAAATCGAAACAACCCTTTTTGTTTGCAAATTAATTACATAAGAAACTGCCATCAACGTCTTCTCAATTAATTTTTACATTAAACACCGCCGCGAATGATGCAATTACTTAACAAAAGTAAATTAACTCATAATTAAAATCTGCATCGACAATTAACATGCCGCAACCGACCGCTGTCATTACTTAACAAGCCGCGGTAAATCAAATAAATTTTCCAATTGATATGCGCATCGAATTTACGATCCAGCGGGGAAACTTTACGCCGGCTTATTTTAATACGTTATAAACCGAAATAGTCAAAGCAATTGGGCGGCCACTTTTATCGCTCGCTTTTCCATAAAATATTACCAAAGCGCGTTGGCAAGATCGCTACCGTCGTAATATCGGGGAAATATATTGTTTGATCGTGTCGCGCGTGCCGCATAAATGCGCGGCGTTTCCGTGACTTTGAAACTGAATAAAGAGGTATCAGTGTTGAGCGCGCGTACAAATCAACGGCATTTTCAAGATCAGTGCTAGTTTCCAATTGTAATTCATTGTCAGTTCGCTACTGTCGAATACATCAATGTGACATTAATTTTATGTTGAAATCAAGCGGCAATAAACATTCCTGGGATACGCATAAATTGCTGGGGATCCATGTAGAACAATCGGGAAATAGCAGGCACAGTACTGGCGTACAACTGTTGGCAATCTGTATACTTAGAGAAAAATCATCTGGTTAATTTTCGGGATAACTAGAATTATGGTTGAATTAACGATATTATGGTTATTTTAATTGAAAATTGGGTAACTAAAATTTTATGTACTGAGAAATATAAGACAAAAAAGATTACTGATTTGAACTGTGTTTTAGATGTACGTTTTTAAGTACACTGAGGAAAAATTAATAATAAAATTGAAAACAATTTATATCCATTTGAGGATATTCGCCGAAACGTTGTCTCAACAAGTAAATAAAAAAAATTGTATATATTTTATTATGTTAATTGTTGTCTGTCAAAAACAGTCGTTTATATTGAACTATATTATATATTTATCTCTTTGAATATATAATTTTTATATCGCAACGATATTTCACAAATAACTTCATTTGTATTTCGTTAATTATCAGTACTGCACTCAGAAAAAAATATGCTTGCGTTAAGAAATCTGTACAAAGAAAATGTTCTTATTAAAACTAACAGACAATCTATTAAAAATAAGAATATTCAGTTATCATCTGTTGAATATTCTTAAACTAAAACTATTTTATTCTTTTCTCTAAAACAAATCCATTTAATATGAATGGAAATAATTCTTTATATAAATATGTTTTCTAAGAATAATTTATTCTTATTATAAATAGAACTTCGCTTTGTCCATATAATGAATGGAAATCATATTTAATATAAGAATATTCTATTACTCTTAAATAAACATTTTTCTGAGTGTGGAACGATACAACAAACGGTGAATTGCCAAGAAATGGCATTTGTAAACTAATTGTCTCAGTTTATTGGCGTTTCACGCCATGACCAAGCCGACGCTTGCCCAACGCTTATCGATACTCTGCCAGTATTCGGCCGCTCGTCAATTTCCACCCGACTAAACATCACGTCGAAGTGGGCGCATTTACTTGAAAGGCGACCGACGCGATTTCATTAACGTTAAATCAAAATCGCGGATATTCCTGGTGCAATTAAGTAAACCATTGTTATTGCGCGGCATTCCACGTGCATAATGCAATGTCTGTGAAGTTTTCTCATACGCTATTTGCGGGAGTTCGAAACGAAACCGCGGCGAGCGTTTTGGCAAAGCGCGTGTTTTGCTTTCTGAAACGTGTCCAAGAAATTAATGCAAACAAATAACCGGTCGTTTCCAATATTCCCTCGTTACATTCGACAATTTAGCAATATACTCGAATCCTCCTCGCGTGTGTCAATCATCGATGATTTTCCTCGTGACTTTTCGTCATTTTCTTCACGGCCATACCCGTTTCGTTTGCGCCTCTTTCCTGACTTTTATTAATAATTTACGTCGAACACATTAATGGCTTAATTTGACGAGTTGACAGGGAATTTGTTGCGGGACGCTTCAAATTGGAAAGTTGAGCAATTTAGCTTTGAAAATTCGATGCATTGTAAAAATAGACGAACGACGTTGTTTGATAGGGTTTACGTAGATGCGGCGAATATTGAAAAGTGGAGAATGTAAACTGCGTGTAATAATAGTTTTGTACAAATTGGATGTTGTTGGGTGTTTTATTAAATTTATCGTATGAATAATTGTTGGCTGCCTTTCGGAAGTGGTATAATTATTATTGGGGAGGAAAAAGTTGCAACATTGATGAGTTGAGACCAATTAGGTTTCATGCAAAAATGAGCGCATTCGTTTGAATAATTTGATTTAAATAGTTCAGTTTTTTGTTAAACTGACGAAATAAATGAATTTCATTTCTGGTCAAAGCTTCGGTTCCTTTGTGGTTTATCATTACAATTGAGGAGCTTATATTACTGATTTAATTTTTTTTTTTTCAAACTTTCAACACTGTAAATACAAGCATTTTTATTTGTTAAAATTGTTAAAGCTTATTTTAGTATGTTATTTTTTGAATGACATGATTAGTTTTTTTTTGAATTTTAAATGTGGTTGGCAGTCATTATAATTTTGTATATAAAATTTTGTTTTTGTATACAAATATAAATTAATTTTTGTTGCGTTAAGCAACCTCTGAATCAGCAATGTTCTTCATTAATTCAATTGAAAGTTGAATAGTCTGAACAGAAATTCCTGTAAACTTTTGACTGGGTATTTATAATTTATTTTACTCACTTTCGCATTATATACTGCTTATATAGCGAAGTTAGCACAATTGCTTATTTTTCTGTAACTCGATACATTTTCTGTTCATCAATTTATTCATAGAAATGTCATTCATTGTAAATAGTTTCTCAGAGAAGCGTCAACTAAGAATATGTTTTCGAAGAAACGCCTAGGTACCATCAAGACGAATATTTTATAAAGAATGTTTGCAATATTTTATTTAATATCATGATTAAGCTAAATAAGGCCAGTTACTGTTTTTAATAAGATATAATAAAATTGTAGCTTTTCAATTATGATGTTGGATATGTTATGATTGTAAAAATACTGCTGATAAGTTTTTTTTGCTTTTTTTATTTTGCAAGATGATGCGAATAACATTGAGAGTGCCATTAATTTTATTGGCAAGTCTGTCAAGATGAATGAAGTTTCTGGAAATTCAAATTAATTAAGACCTAACTTCGTTCCGCTGCATAGCATGACAGATTATTGCTGTTAACTATGTTGTTGACTGAAAGTGATACTGTTAAAATCTGAAATTGAAAATAAGAAGTTTATTTTACGAGAAAACACATTCGTATATAAATTGTTTCATAAATATTAAATTATTTATTAATACTCTTATTAGTACTTTTATGTATATTATGAAAATATTAATTTATATTAAAAACAATATGTTATTACAGGAAATGTGACGATGTAAATTATATATTTTGATTGTAGCGATAGTAATTTTTATTAACTTTTCGTTTATTCATTTCTTCGTTAAATTATACCATATTGCCTGAACTGATTATGTCAATCATTAACTCTACAGTGAAATGTATTTGAAATTTACTATGTTAATAATCACCCACATTCGAGTTTTTTAGGTCACGATTTATTGTCTTAAATAATAATTTTGATATTAAAAAGTAAAATCATGCAATAAAATGGAGATAATTTTAAAATTATTTAAAAAAAGGAATTATGAATTAATAAGTTAAGATAACCATAATGAAAGTGATAGTTAATTTCATGGAGTGTTTATAAAATTTAATCGTATATCAGTCAAAATTATCTAAGAACATTACTTTCTTGGCAATAAAGCCAATTTTCTCTTGCAATAAAACAACTCGCAACAATTTGATATCAAATTTTACAACATGTGTGCGCCCATTTTTCACTTTGAAACAAGCCTGGCTCCGATTACTGAAACCTGTTAAATCCTATATTTCATTTTTCTAAGCTACATTGAGAGAAATTTATTAATGACTGCTACGATATTTTATAACTCGGGCAATGTGTGCATTTATAATGTGTCTTATAATAGGATATAATAAAATTTATATCAAGTATAATATTTTTAAAAAATATATATGTATTAGAAAAAATTTCCTTATAAAGGAGTAGAACCCATTGTTTTTATGATCGTCTGCTATCATGTCTTGCTTTTTTTATCGCGATATATTGATTAAATTTGATTGATTAAATTCAGCTTAAAATTACATTTTGACAAAGTATATTCTCTCACTTTTACATTGCATTATGTCAAATTTTGGTTCAATTATGTTCTTTGTCGAACTTAAATGGGAATGTCAAAGGGGCGTGACCTAAATGTTTCCAGTCACGAATCTTTGTGAAATAACACCTATGTTTCTAAGCAACAGCATAGAGTAGTGATAAAAGGTGACTACTAACTGTCAAGTAACAGGTTCCATTCCTTGACAACGACATTTTTTTCCAATATTTTTTCTTTTAAATACTATATCACATTAAAAATATTATAAATGCACATATATCCACGCGTTATCATAAAATATAATTGCAACCGCAAATAAATTTCTCTCGGTGCAAAAATAAACTTCCGTTTAATTATTTTTCCTCGTGTCATCAATGTTCCAGCCACCTCGCGATTACCGTTAACGAAGTAAATTGCACAACAATTCTCACGAGTAATTAAAAGGAGAATCTTTTCGATGACGGCTGCGCGAAGGAACGAAACGCGCGCCTGCATTATTTAATTCCGTTTCAGTTGACGTTCCAGTTTCGTTCGGCGCGCGAAAATGACAAAATGCACGCACACGCGTTATTGAAATCATTTTTTTTCTTTCTATTCCCCCGCCCGGCCCCCCCTCGCGTCCACGAAATTGACGTAAAAAAAGCCGTTGACGGCCGAGTGCCATATTTGAGCGGCGCGGACAGATAGCATCGACCTTGGCTGCCAAGCGTGTTGAGCGCGTTGTCGCGCCCATTACAAAAGGCCGCGCGAAACGCCGCGCGGGCAAGACAGCACCGCGGCGACGCGCGGACAAATAATGCCCCGCGCTAATCTCCGACCCTGAAACATTGCAAATCCGTGCATTAGAATCCATTAAAAAATCATTCGTGCCTGATATTTTGCCAGGCGCATTAGCTTATTAAAATAATTGCAAAATATCACTGCCTTCGTGCCTTTAACATAATTCCCATTTTAGCGCGGTAATCGGCGATAATTGCACAGTTTTCCCAGTCGCCGGGACGATCGGATCTTGGAATTCTTTTAATTCGCGCGTGTACTTCTTCGTTATTACCGCAATGTTTCAACAAGTGTTTTTTTTTTCCTTTTCTTGTGTTTCCATAATTTGTTGCTAGCTGGAGTCGTTCGATGCAATGGAAAACTAACAATTGTAACGCATCATGAAATGATGCGAATATCACGGAGAATTAACTCACTTTACTGTCAGAACCATAAATTTAACGCGAATTGATTGATGCGTTTAATGTTAGATTTTAATAACTGTAGTCATTGTCTACCATTTATGTGGAAAACAAGGTTGTTAGATTTGGATAAAAAAAATATGGTAATAGAAAAAAGAAAGCTAATGTACCAGAAGGATATAGTTTATGTTAAAATTTAGTAAATATAATTGGAATAATCTGTTACACTTAGAAAAATAAATTAATTAATTTTCACATAATAAGTTTACTGGAATAAATACTATAGTATTTTTTCACATACTTTATCATAAGTAGAAATATTTCACAAATTGTCAACTGAGGTTCGAATTTTTGCGGGTAAAATTATAAATTAAATATAAATATGACAATTTGTTCCTTTAATAGTTAATTGCATTTACATTTCATAAAATTAATTACATTTTTTGTGAAGAAATTCTATAATATAACCACTTTTGTGTTAAAGAAATAATAAATAGTAAAGTTATTTATGATTTATTTATAATTTATTGCATTCGGCAATAAATTATAAAATTGAATGTTTTAGGACAAATAATAAAAGAATATCTCATTTCAATTTTAAAATGTGACCTTAATAATAATTATTTTCATTATGACTATACGCAACTTTTCAAATGATACATTACAATGTGGCACAATGCAACATGCGATATAATGCAATACCTTTCCAATGATACGTTACAATGCGCTCAATAAATTGTTTCTTTATAAGAATTACAACTTAATTGCACAACGGACGATGAGTTTCAAAGTGATAAAATACTCCTTTAACTTCATTAAATTCATTATCATTAAATTCACTGTTACTCCTAATTAAATTGAGTTAAATTTCCCGCATAAAATCATACTAAAAAATGATTAATCAGATTTGTTTATTTACTTAATTTCCCCAGGAAACAAAAACCAATTATATTATTAAATTTATTATACAAAGTTTTTCAAGTGTAACCAATAAAAACGTGGACTTTTCAGCATTTCTACAAGACCGTTTTTCATTGCAAAGCGACACAATTACGTAACGCGTCTGATCTAGTTAGGTGCGAGAAAGTTTCCGAGACGAGACGGTGCTCACGATGTCAAGTTCGCGGTTACTTGTCGCGCAACTTAGTTGCCAAAAAGCAAAAAAAAAATGTCTGGACGCGGATGCGTGGTGCTCGGCAAAAGGCCAATCGCTGCACTGAGAAAAATAAAATAATAAGGGCTACTATATTTTCTGGCATTCTGAGACTCTATGCTCCAATGTTAAGAACATTATCAGATAGTCTGGTAAACGGTGTCACTTTTTCAAGTACTACACTGAAAAAAAATTTTGAGTGCGTCTAACTCGATGGTAGAGTTGACGAAGGCATACTTGAAACAACCATATTCGAGTTAAATCTCCCATATTTATATAGTTGAATTTACTCGATATTCTAATTGAATAATGGAAATTAGTGAAATGACAGTCGGTGTATATCTCACGTTACGAAACAGTGACGCTGGCACAAGGATTTAACTTTTAGCTCCATGTTAAAATATCTACCTATTGAGTTTCAAATCCTAGCCAAGGCGAGATTATGAAAAGATTTCTTTATAAAATTATGAAATAAAATATTTTTCCTTACCAAGTATACATAGAGTTAAGAGTTAATTAAACTCAAAAGATATTTCATTTGTATTAATAAAATGAGCTATGTCAAATTATAAATAAGCTTGTTCTTATTTCACTCAGAAAACGAGTTGATTCAACTTTCATCAACATAGCATTTTTTACAGTGTAATTATCAGAACTGTAGTACCTCTTGTTACATTGTCAAGCTTTATTTCATACAGGAACACATAGAGTCCAGGAATGCTATGTTATTTTTCTCAGTGTAGGATCCAGCCCTGAAAATCGCCCGAAAGCACCGCCGTTCTGAAATTCTCGGCGCGCTTTATTTTATTATTTTATTATTTCATTATTTCATTATTTCGTTGTCGCTTCCTGCGGAAGGATACGGTCTTTGTGACAGTCGGTTGCGCGTTCGGCGCATTAGTCGGTATTTACGTGTATGACGATTGAAATGAGCCTAAGTGTCGGCTAATCGTTGAATGAATCGGATTCTTAAATTAGTTGAGCGTTGGAGCGTGGATGGTGTTTGATGATATGTCCAGATAATGTACTTGGCATGATGCAGTCGCTGCGTTTCCTCGGAATTATGTAACGTGCTTTTGAATGCCTCGCGTGCAGCTGCCGAAGGGTTGGCTTTTTCGACCGGCATGTTTGGTCAATAGTTTCCTTCTTAAATATCCGCTCGAGGTGTTAATCCGAAAACAAGTGCTTTCTAAGCTGCTTTTACAGTTTTAATGGGAAAACACAGGATGTTTTCTTTATCTTTCTTTTTTGTTGTTTGGAAAGTTACTCTGACGCGTAGGAATGTAACGTTGACAATAATATTGTATGTTTATAAACTTTTAATGATTTTTATGACGGAAATTATTATCTTGATTTTATTTGAACGCAGGAAAATAAGTGCAGTCTTTTTTCTCCATGTAAGGTAGCTGTTTTTAATAATAAAATTTAAAATTATGATTAAATAAATTACACCAGAAAAAAGAATAGTAATAATAATTATATGTTCAGTTAATTTTCTTGTTGACTATAACATCTTAGTTATCATTTTCTGAGTTTTTGTTAAAGTAAACAATTCAATAAGAATCTAGATTATCACAAAAATTCACCAGATTTTTTTTCTACGATGCATTGAGGTAATAACTATATATTTTTAGTTGAAACAACTGAACTGAGAAATTACAGTTGAAGTAAAAACATTTTTCTTGCAAATGCAACATTCGTTTATTTATTTACTTCCTTGTATTAATATAAATGAATTCTTAATTAAAAAACCTATTCATTTTATTATTTAAAGTTGTTTATTTAAATTAAATTTAATTTTTTAATAGCATTAATTTAATAATTTAAAACCTACCTAGAGAAATATTTTTAAAGTATGTAGAACAATTTCATTAAATCAACGAAACTGATTTTTGACTTGACAATGCAGGGATTATTTAACGTAATTAATTATTATGTGAAGTATAATACCAAAGAGCAGCTAAGACAAGCATCTAATTTTGATGCAATGTTGAATTGCTTAAGGTATTATTTTCGAGTGATTTAATGGTCCTAGGTTGAAATGTATTTAAAACTAGATCAGAATTCCTCGAATGATTTATCTATTTATAATAAGATTAATAGAATATAATTACATTTTTTACATTTATCTTTATCTGTACACAAAAATGTTTAAAAAAAATACTGATTATAACGCGAAATGAAATTATATTTTCATTATGAAAACAATGAAACGTCATGTGTCATAGATTAGTTAGTTTACAAAAGTGTACATATTAATTGAAATTTATATAAAAAACTATTTCTTTCATGAATCATTATATATAAAAAAAACATTACTTTACTTATTATTAAATTTACTTATTTTCTTTTCCTTTTTTTTAAGTGCTTGTAAATTGAGATTATAAAGACACATTTTCAAAAGAGCGCGAATCTCTAAACTCGATTTAGAATGCCATTCGAATTTATCAGAACCCATTTTCGCTAACATTACATAAACCCGTTGAATTTATTTATAAAATATCCGTTAAATCAAGTGTCGCACAAAATTCTAACTCATTTTTATTTATACTTCCCGAAAATCGTGCACCGCACTACTCATTCACGTGTGTGCATCGGAGGTATTTTATGTGCTATGATAAGATCTCCTTACTGATTTACAGCGCGTTTCGGGTTAGTGCTCGTAATTTAACGGAAACATGTTTTGAAATTGTTTAACGCTAAACGTTGCGCGCACATGACAGAAATGCGAACGCCCCGGGATGGGAATGTCAAGATTCGAAAATAAATAATTCCTTCAGCGATAACGCACGTAATAATGCGTCTTGTTTCCTTTTTTCCTTTCGTGTTATTTAACCAAAAAAAAAAAAAAAACTTAAACGTGACTAAAAAGGAATATTTTTGCGATCAGAGGGATAATCGTGGAGTAGAATTTCCGGCGTCAAAGCCGACTATTTTGACGTTATATCATTGTAATATTTCTGTTAGATTAAACGGTAAATGTATACTGAAAGATTTTACTACATATTATATATCAAACATAATTCAATTCTGTTATAATATAATACAAAAGCAACTATAATATTATAATACACTGAGGAAAAATTGAGAGAAAATTATTGAGAATTGTTATATTTTGCCAATTATTTGCTACTATATTATATAGTAACTCAGGAATATATGGGCATTTCTTGTATGTTTTCAAATATACATTGAGAAAAAAATTGGGATAAAAATTATTATACTAAATGTAAAAAGAGGGACAAATGACATCTTCTTGTCTTGGTTAATACACAGTTTAAAAGAGGTTATAAGAAAAATGAACATTTTTATTATACTGTACCATAACAACATGTACAATACTGATAATCTCTTTTAAAATGTATTTTAAATATCACAAGAATTGTAATTTGTCCCCATTTTTACATTTAGTGTAATAATTTTTATCCCAACTTTTTTCTCAGTGTATTTTAAAATATATTTGAAAAAAATGTCGTTATCACGGAATGGAACTCGTTACCTCGCAGTCACGTCTTTTACCACCACTCCACACCGCAATGTTAGGTAGTATTGATTTGCGTCAAACTCTAATGTCAATGTGAAAAAGGCGTGGCTTAAGGGCGCGACTGATGCATATGAGGTAACGCGTCATTCTAATATTGTTTTTAACATTCAATACCATATTATACCACAAATGGACGAGAATACCATAAACGCGCACATATCCCCTAGTTGTTATAAGATCTAGTAGCAACCACTAATAAATTTCTCTGAATGTATTTATAAGTCAATTAAATGCGCGGCGGTACAATGGCTCGCATTTAAAGCCGCGCGCCCATCGCAACTAGGAGCAAGGTTTATCCGTATCTTGATAAATGGAAATACTTATGTGTTAAATGCGCGCGCTCTGTCGGCCTTGCATAATATGTAATCGACACTTATTACAACGGTTAAAATTTGCTCCAAATTCCATAGCCATGAGTATTAATTCGTGAGATTGAGCAATACGAACTTATCAATTATTGCCTCGCATTTGCAAATTGACGACATTATGTCACATTGAAGTGGCGCATTTCGCCACTCGATTCCGATCGAGCGACCAGATGTTCCGTTCAATCGAGCGTAATTAAAATGTGACCCTAGCGAAATATCACGCTTTCGATTTTCAATTTTTATTAACAATTATCGTCCAATCACATTACTACTGGACGCGTGATTTAACTCTTTTCTTGAATTCTATGTAATTTTAATAGTTTTGCCATAATATTGAATCCATTGTTGGTCCAACATATAACTAATGTTGAGTTAACAGACTTTCAATGTAAAATAAACATATGTTAGTTAACATATATAAAATAAGATAAAAGATTTTGATTTAAATAGTTCAACGTTGTTTGTAAATTTTGTCATAAATTTCCACATTTGAATATATTCATCACATTCCTTTCTTTTGAAATATATTTGTTAATAAATACAACATTGACCACGCAGTTACAGTATGTTGTCAGATAAAAAAAATATGCCTAAGCATACAGCTGTCATGTAAAATGCTAAGCATGCGTTATTATTCAGTCTTACAATTTAAAAAATTAACACACGTAAGTGTAATGTCAGCATTATGGTAACTATCATATCGAATTAATGTTATCTCTTTGCAAGTTACATTCTGACACATCTGAGTAAGTTGTGAAGTTTTTAAGCAATAACAACATGTCAATATAATGCTTTTATATATGATCTGTTTTATAGCTACTGTTAAACCTAGCCTTGAACATTTATAGGAAGCAGAATGTTACTATTTTATCCGGAATTATTGATTGAATTATTGTTATTAAATCATCATTATTATTCTTTATTAATAAAAAGAATGAAAGGAAACGAAAATTTTAGATAAAAACTTATTTGTAAATATAATTAAACTAAAGTTACTATATTTCTAATTAAACCGAAAATATCTTTGGTTTATATCCTCAAGAATTTTCCTGTTAAATTTTTCTCAGTACAGTAATAAAAATTTAGTATTTACAAAATATATATGGAAGTATTCACGTCTGATTGAGACTCGAAGCCTTTGTTTCTACCTTGAAATATTGAAGTACTTGACCTACGGTATATACACAAAAAAATATATAAAAACTAAAGCATTTAAACTTGTATACCTAGAATACTACAAACTATAAAAAAATTGAAGTTTAACCTTTGAAAAAATAAATATGGTAAATTTAATAATATGTATTCTCCCCTGGAACGTTCATTAATATTTACGATATAATGCAATTTTCTCAATGATACATATTTATCCTTGTACTCCATTCTTGATTCATATTTCTCACAAATATTTACGTCGTGCAATTATTTTTTAATTTTTCTATGAACTTCGTATGACTGCGCGATGACGAACAGGGCCATATAAGGACATAATATGGTTTTCCAATTCGGCACTACCAAGAACCGCGAGCAAACGAAGTTAGTGAATTAAGCAAGTGACACGAATGGAACGATTTACTTTTTTGCCCCCCCCCCTCCTCCCTCCCCCGCCTGCCGTCAATTATACCGGTTTCCGAATAGATGGCTATCCAAAGGCCGACGAATGGAGCGCGCGCATGCGATGGCGAATTTGTGTGTCAGACTAAAGACTTGCAGATGCTCGGTTTGTTGTTCTAATTGAAAGCAGACCGAGCGATATCTCGTCAATTTCGTCAGGTCATTGCTCTAAAGCTTTTAAACTCCGCGCGCAATCCTCGAATATTACGCCCATCCATTACGCTTTATCGCGGCCGAATAAAAGATGAATGAAATTCATTATTGCACTTTGTTTGGCGCTTCCGCAGCTTCATTGATACAAATTTCAGATAAATGTCGAAAGTCATTTGTCTGATACGAGTTTGACGTTTTTCAATGCGCCGTTTATTAATTTCCCACTTGTCCGCCGCGATGATTTACGCCGTTGGCATTCTATTTCGAGATATTAGATTAATCCAAATTGGTTAGATGCACCGCAGACGCGTTTGATTAGTAAATTGTAGATTTCAAAAGTATCTGGTCTTGTTATTAAAATTAGTGATTGTCGCGCGATGCGGAAGATTCGCTTCCTTGCAAAAAAAAATAATGAACACTAAGATGCCAATCTTCTTTCCTTCAATGACATTTTAAGTGTCATTTTGTACTACTGATTTTAAAATTCATTGGACTAAAGTTCAATTTTTTTTGTTTCAAATGAATAAGGCGGAAGAAAATTTAGTTGAATTATTTTAGACAAGGTTGATACTTTGATGGGAATTGTAAAAGTATATATACAGTAATTTTATTAAAGATATAAATGACAATCGTTTTCTTGACAATGTTTCGAAATTTAAGTTGTATTTCGAGCAATTTTTATACGGATATTTCGTTGCGACGAAACGTTTCGTTCGAGTGCAAGTGCCCTTGTATTAAAGCGGTGACTACTTGTTTCTGAATTCTGTTTTGACAGATTATATCAATCGAGATTTAAATGTGTTTTCTTCCAACTACGCTAACAAAGTGAAGTAGTGAAACGGTTACAGTGTAACCGTGATGAAATGAACCCTTGCGATTGAAGAAATTGAGAAAAAAATAAAAAGTGAGCATGCCATTGGCTGATACCATTACAAAGTCCACATTGTAAGTTGATACTATGAGCGGGAAATCGCCCGATTTAATATCGAATTTGCACTTGATCCCTCTGATTTCACATAATGGTTCATAGGAGTATATAATATTTCGATTAAAAATATTCCTTTTTATGATTAATCTTATCTTATATTCAATAAACACGTTCAATGGTAAATAAATATGTCAATGACATTTTTTTTATTTTTGTTTGTGATATAGGATTGTGTCATAGTAACAAATAACAAATTGAATTATAACTTCAATCAAAATCAATATTAATTTTGATTAATTAGATTTTATTAATCTTTTATATTATGCTCAATGAAAGTAATATTTATAGGGAAAATGTGACTAGGGAATAGAACTTGTTACTTGACAGTCATTAGTCGTTCCCTTCACCACCATTCGAAGCCACGCCCCCCCATTTCACACTGACACCAGAGTTTGACAAAGAGCAATATTTTTCCGAACGGCGACGTGGACTGGTGGTAAAGAGCGTGACTGGTGACTGTGAGAAACCGAGTTCTATTCCCTGATAACGACATTTTTTCTTAATATTCTTAATATTTGTTTACTATACACTAATATATTATAATATTTTACACTAAAATATTACACACAACACAACATTAAAGGTTAACAACTATCATCGAGTTCAAATGTGACAGCATGAGCCGAAGGCGAGTGCTTGTCATCGTACGAGTCATTCATTGTATACTTTACGCCACTTGTTATGTAATATACTATTAACATACACATACGTAATGCAACATAAACTATTCTACGGATATTTTTAACGTCAGAATTTTAAGTTTGAACGTTTTAACTAATTTGACGTCAAAAAATAAACATTATTTGTACTTTAAAATTGCATAACATAATATACATTAAAAGTTTAAAATAGCATAAATCTCCACATTATTTGCTGCAATGTTTATGAAATTTAACACATGTTCCATCATTTTTATCAAAACTCGTGTATTTTTTATTATTTTTCTAATGTATAAAAGAGTACCTTAGAATCAGGTTCCTAGTAGAAACTAATAACAGCGCGAGTATTTCACTTTGGTTGTCGTCCAGTGAATTTAAAACATTTTTCCTTCAGTTTGTGTCAAATTATATCACTACACAAAGTATGAGTGAAATCAAAGAAGTTAAGTGCAACCGTCCAGAGATTTGTCAAAAAATTACTCAAACAATTTAATTATCTAATCAAATAATTTCAGTACAACTCAGTTAGAGTTACATTTTTCAAGCTGACATTTATTTTTAAATTTACTGCAAAATGTACAAAAATCTTTCTTCTTCAATAATCATCCAAAAAAAATACTGATTTGACTCGTAGAAATTGTCAAACATTTTGTAAGACATCCTTTGTAAAAAGCAGTATTTACTTTAAATACACAAACTCATCTTATTCAACCATCTTCAACGATATCTTTATACGATAACCACTTGAAAGGTCCCATAGAAAAATACATCTCGCTTTTCTTCACCCAGAATGCAATCACATTATTAACACAAGTACAACGTCTCCCGCGTTGCTCGCTCCGTCATAAAACTACAGAATCAAACAAATATCTCAATTAACAACTGTTGCGCGGAAGTTTATAAATAACAATACAAATACATCGTGTCGTAAGCCACGTTTCAGAGGTTCGCGATGAATTTTTTTTCCTTCTTTTTTTTTTTTTGTTCAACGAACCAATGAACCTCTTTTACCACAGCCCTCAAGTCAATGGAATTGCATTTGATTGGTGAGGCCGATTGTCCAAAGTCCAACAATATTTCAGTCAGTGACTCGGCGAGACGCGCCCCGCCAATCATTCTGGCGATTCCACGTACGGTTGTGCAACGGCCTAACATTAGGCATCAACCGCGCCGTTCTTGCCAAAAATTATAAATACCGGAATTCGCACGACCGTGTATTGGAGTGGAGCAGGTCACGCGCGAAATGGAGCAAGGATTGTCACGCTTATTCGCGCGGGCCGGCATATTTTGTTTCAACCTAACGACGACGCTTTAATGTCATTTCACGGACAAATTGTACCACCGCGCCCCTCCTGGCGATAATTGGATCGCGCCGCGTTGATAATGAACGCTCGTTACTAGACACTGACCCTGCGCCTAGCAGTGTCGCCCTGATACCCCGCTTATCCGCCGCTTTCCTAGTAAGAATTGAATCCAGGTAAAATCTGGGCCCTACACTGAGAGAAATATATGAGTATTTTTTACTAAGTGTTTTCGTAAAGTTGTGATATATTATCTTTCTTTTAAATAAATACTAATATTATTTCATATATTACGAATTCATATATTACGAATTACCAAGATCTTGGTAATTAATAATAAAAAA